>CALNHX010005821.1:40641-100328 GCA_940337035.1 Agriotes lineatus | reverse complement strand
TTATACTTTCTAGCGTTAGTGGCTACATGTTGGTGGTGTTTAATAAAGGAATCGCTCTATACATATATTGAGAACAATCAGAAAAGACAGAACACTCAGAGTAGGTAATATCCAAAATGACATTTAATAAATAAAAACTAAAAGAATACAGCGAGAGAAGATGGATGAAAAAGTAAAGGATTGAAAATCCAACGCCAAAGCAAAAGTAAAAACGTTATCTGTAAACTATAGTAAGCCAACAGGTGAGCTGACTTAAGCTAAAAGGAAGAAGAAGAAAAAGAAGACATACTTCAAGACTTTACATTGCAATGATTTAGTACTCATATCAATTCTGGTTGCCTAACTAACACGAAAATGAAAGAATAATTTCAAAATTAGCATGGAATTAATATTTTGTTTATTTCAAGATAAAGTTTAAAAGAAGATTTATAAATCAAAATTAAAGTTATCTAAAATTTTAGTTTGATAAATAAAAATCTCCGAAAGAATTCTTTGGGTCAGAATGCGAAAACTTCAACTTGTAAAATTAACTTTTATTTATGAAACTACATGTTCCCTAGTTGTTTTCATTTTGAATTTTTAATATTAAATATGTCGTAATATATCACTTAAATTGCGTTTTCGCTAATCTATTTATTGTATATTTCAACTATGTAAATCAAAACTTTAATCACTTTGTAATTTTTTTTTTGCCTTTTATTACTTATGAAGCCAACATAATGGGCGAAACGTATAAATTTTATATATAATTAATTATTAAACAAATGTTGCTACAATAAGATTTTTATTTATCAAACTAGAATCTTAGATAACTTTATTTTTGACTTATAAATCTCCTTTTAAACTTATCAAAATTTAAAAACTCAAAGAATTACACTTATAAGTTAGGAGTAAAGGTTTACGAAGCCACAAACGGCAAGACAGCTGACGGGCAAAGAAACGGTGTAAACAAAAGCAAAGATTGCAAAGAGCAACATAAGGCTGACGAAACCTTGATATGAACATTAGTGCACTGCTAAATAAACCCATGTAAAACAATTCAAAATAATTAAAAGCACAGTAAAGTTTGAAGTGACGATTTCCAGAAATACGACAGCTTAGTTCCTAAGTAAAAACATTATATCAAAACTTATTTCATAAAACTATTGTAAAACTTAGTTGCTAGAGAACGAGATATTCAATTGTTATGATTAAAAGAACAAGCGTTGTAAAATTGTGCTGTGTGCAAGGGGTGCTCACGGAGAGATAAACATTTTCAAATAAAAAAGTTTTTCTTGTGAGCCAAAAAATGGTTTTTAGTTTCACCAATCTGCAGAGTGTAGTTGTATATTGTTTTTTCGTGCTAGAATCCCCCAGTGGAGAGGGAGAAGATCTGCTGGGATTGACCAAGTGCGTTCTACAACGAGGCCAGTTTTTCGGGCAAGTTTTCGAATAGTTGGAAGCATCGGGCAACAAGAATTGTGTGTACTCCGTGTTGAAGAATCCTTAATCAAGCGCTACATCCAGATATTTAGAGCAAAAAGCCGAAACTAAGTTTATAATTGCTGTTGCGTCGTTTGATTTTGTGATCCAGCTTACGAAGCTAGCCTTGCAAGGTATTTCACAGGGAAGCAATTAGAGAACGCCCACTAGCTTTGGGTTTCATCAAGGTTAGCCTTTGTGCAAGGTGTAGAAGCAAGCCCGTTTCCCAGATTCGTTCCATAGAGGTTTTATCGAGGTAGCGTCCTTTGATTTTGCGCGTAAGGCGTTTTGGAGACCAAAAATTTCAGGAAGTTAAACAAATGCAGATCTTGGCGTCCCTAGGTCGCTGAAACAAAACCAGGTTAGTTGGACATTACGTCATATTACTTGTATTGTATTTACCTGATGTGAATTATGCCATTTCTTGTGTTTTTCCTTCAAATTATGCTTTTTGTAGAAGCAATCCATATCTGTTTTGATGTAGCTTTAAAGGTTAGTTATATCGGATACGAATTCGAGCATTTGCCATACGAGTTAATCTGTCCTACTCAAAAGTAGTTGTAATACAAGTGTTAAGACCTAACCCTTTGAAAAAGGGTTGTTCTCATGCTAGACCATCGCTTTATTTTACTTGATTGCAAATTAATAAAATAGAAAAAAGAATAAACCACTTATTTTGCAAATATTAATTATAACATCATTTTAATTAGCCCTGAGATTTACACAAAATTTAATTCTTTTATTAAAACTATTGTTTTTATTGATGTGATACGTCCCACCATTTATTTATCTTATTATTACATATTTGGGAGCAATCATTACAATTCTTTGGCGTCCAACGTCGCGACAAAGATGATTTATTAATTATTTAAGCCAATTAATTAACAAAATCAATTAAAGAGCCTACCTTACTCACATGAGATTTGTAGAGTACAAAATTTATAAAAGCGATTATTGGTGTGGGCATTTATAATCGAATTAGAGGCGCTCTAATTAGGACAAATTTGAACAATACTAAATCAAAAGTTGATAAGCGTACGAGACGAAATAAAAAAACGAAGAAGAAAAGAAGGAAGAGCAGCAAGCAGAAGAAATAATTACGATAGCGAAAGAGCAAGTAGCAGAACAACGCCAGGAAAATTAGCCCGAAGAACAATAAGGCCAAACCTGAAGAGAGAAAATAAATTTAAGTCATTTGATGGAAATCATATTGCAAATGAACCAGGAAAATAAGAAAAATACAGAAGAACGTAAACATAGAATGCAAGAAGCAGGTCGCAGAGATGCGAAGAGCAAGAAAGAAGGCTACAAGATAGATTACAGGAAGTAACTCGAAGCGACGCAGAAGAAAGGGAGAACAGGTTGCAAGAAGCAATCCACGACGATGCGGAGAAATTAAGAGGGCGCGCAGAAATGTTAGTTGTAGGGCTGAAAGATAAATACGACAGGATGCAAATAAATAACAGGAAGGAATTACAAGTTGTAATGGGAAATTTGCAACAAACACTAGACAAGACCACAACTAAGAAAAATAAGACAAGAGCTGGAAAAAGAATTGGTACAAATTATAGACGAGAAGCTCACAAGGAAAGACGAAGATATAGTTAGCAAGATCAAAGAACTGGAAGCCAAGGCTCAGGATAATTGAAACCGATACCAGCAAAGAATAGGACAGGAATTCGGGAATCTGGATAAAAAGGCTGACGAAAGGTGGGCCACATCGCAAGAGGCGCAGAGCCGGAACTCCAATTACATTCCGATAGTGAAGAATAGAGTAACGCGGGAACTGCAAGGAGTTCAAGAGAAACTTGCAACAAGTGAACGAATACCCTGCGAGTACTACTACTCAGACGTTAATTACCGAAATGATTTCGAAGGTCGAAGGGAAATACGGAGAGCTGCCAATGGTTTTCCTATCTAAGTTGGACGACTTAATGAGAACTATTCCATCGAAGTGCCGTAAATTGCAAATTATTAGCATGTCGATAAAATACCACTCCGAAATATGGCACAGTATCATAAAGGGCAAATACACCACATATGAAGAATTCAAGAACCTGTTTGTGCAACAATCTTGGAGTAATTCGCACCAGGCCCAAGTACGAACATAACTAACTTCAGGCAAATACGTGGAGAAATGAAAGTCTAGGGAAATGTACGTCATGCACAGGTACAACAACGCGCAATACTTGACATCAAAATTATCTGAGGAAAAGATCATTCAGCACCTGTCAAAACAACTCCAGGCCGAGATTAAAAATTTTAGTAAAAGAAAATTGGACGAAACCTTCGGAAACAACTTCAGGCAGAATATGAGTCATTTTAAACACAATTATAACCGACAAGAGAATAGAAACTACGCAAACAACAATTTTAACAGGAATTATGATCAAAGAAGAATCTACAGCAACAATTGGAACCAGAACCGTCAACATTTTAATACAGGGGATAACAGTAAGAATTATGAAGGTTTACATCAACACAATGTTCACCGAATGAAACGGAGAGAATAATGATGACTTAAATCGAATTGAGATAGCGAAAGTGCTTGCTCCATTTATGTAAATATTTACCAGATCACCAACTTTGCCATCACCTACTACAAAATAGGGAAATACTTATTGGAAGAACGAAAAGACAAAATTACAAACTCATTGTTACGTTTCATTAAATTTCAATTTATTGGCCAAGAATATAATGTGCTACTCGATAGTGGAGCGATGACTTCATTAGACGAAGTACTAATTGATCAACCAAACGTTTTACAAAGCAACATAGTTAAAGTAAACAAAACCGATTTATTATCTGCAACGAGAAGAAAGATCTCTACGACAAATAAAGTTTTATGCATAAAGATCAGAATGAATGAGAGTAAATATGATGTCCGATTTTTCATAGTTTTTGCTTTAAATGTGGATTTTCTTATATTGGTTGATATAATTCAGCAAATGGGAACAAAAATTGATGGGATGCAAGGAAGGATTCAGATAAATGCTGTAATTAAGCTTTGGTTGAATTCCCAGTGCGGCAATCAAGAGCATAAAAGTTGTTGTTTAGCTGATATGAAAGTAAGAGACGATAATTGTTGCCTAGCCAAAAGTGCACGAGAAGATATAATTGAAAAGGAAAGCTGCAAAAATATACAAGACGGTGTAGTGATAAATAATTGTACCGTCATAGATGAACTGCTGGATGATGAACAGATAAGGAGTGATTATTTACAATATAAGAGCAAATTATGGAAATTATGATAAAAAATATTGAGATAATAAACCAGAAAACAAGACAAGCAGAGAAATATTGTCACAAATTTGTTATATATGAGGGAATGGGCTTTAATAGTCAAACGTATCCAATTCCGTTTGCACAGCGCGAAAAAGTAAAACATGAGTTACAAAAAATGCTTGATGATGGTGTAATAGAACACTAAAAAACGAACTACGTTAATCCAATGGTGGTGGTGAAGAAAAGTGATGGTACGCTTAGATTATGTCTCTACGCACGTAGGATAAATCAAATTATTAACCCCAATATGTGAGTCCGTAAACAATCGATGCCTTGTTAAGTCAAATATGGGATAAGAAGATTTTAACTAAATTAGATCTCAAGAATTCATTTTGAATTATTCCGTTAGACCAGGAATCGAGAAAATATACAGGCTTTTGTGTGAAAGGGATCATTTCTCATTTCAAAGTAGTTTTATTTGGTTTGACAACGTCATCTGTAGCTTTATTAAGACCGATGCTACCAATTTTAAATAAATATGAAGAGTTCTGCTTGCATTACATAGACGACATTTTGATCTTTTCACCAGACGTAAAACAACATTTATTACATGTAGAATTAGTAATAGAAACTGTAAATGAGAATGGATTGAAATTGAATTTAACTAAGTGCGAATTTATGAAACAGAAAATAAGTTACTTAGGCAATAATGCGTCCACAATTAGTGATAAACGCATAGAATAAGTAAAAAGCTTACCTCGCCCTAAGAATCTAAAAACTTTGAGGGGCTTATTTGGCTTGCATAACTATTACAAGAAATGTATAGCAAAATATTCTGAATTAACGTTACCCATAGCTCTAATTGAGAAAGAACGGTAAGTAGTTGAAACCAAAATTTCATGAAAAACTACTGCATAAATATCTCAATTTTGAAGAAAGCTTTATTTTAAGAACGGATGCGTCAGAATTGGCCATAGCTGCAGAGGTGATACAAGAACAATAATAGGATTAGAAGTTCCGATTTGCGTTATCTCGCGGTTTTTAAAGGATTTGAAACAAGATACACAATCGCTGAGAAGGCAATTATCTTTGCGATTGATAAATTAAAATTGTATTTAACAGAAAACAAATTTTACATAGAAACAGACACTACGGTAATATCGTTCCGTAAAAATAAAACATTCCACAACGACTGATTGTACAGGTGGTCAAACACAGACCAGGAAACATGAATGTGGTAGCCGACTTTTTAAGCAGGATGGATGTAGCAAGCAACCGAAAACTGAAACAATTATTAATACGGACAGAGAAAATTTATCAACGGGGGAGATTTTCCAAGGAAGAATTGTTAAGCAAACAAGAAAATTTATAAATTCAACACATAAGAAATTGAGTTTAAGAAAGTCCCGATCGAGGATGTAAAGGTTACAAAATCTCAGAAGATTTATTGGTAAAATTATTAAGTGGGAAAGAATTATTAGTATTATGCAAGAAAGATGCAATCAACATTATAAAAGAAATACACCACACATTTGGACACTGTGGGGGAAGAAAAACGTGGTTGATGTTTCGAGAGTGTTTTATACGAAGAACGATACAACATTAATTAAACACTTCACAAATTGTTAAAAAGTTTGTCAGTTTGCCAAAGAGAAAAGTCATACAAATCAAAATTTAATAAAAAGCATAAGAGTCAACGAACCTTTAGAATTAGTTGCTATGGACTATTTGGGAAATTTAGTACCATGACAATATGGGTACAGGCCAATTTTAATTATGGTGGATGTTTTTTTTAACTACATAGAGTTATATCCAGCGAAAGGTAGCAACATAGAACATGTGATAAGATCCGTAACAAAATTCCAAGAAGAAGTAGGCAAGCCGAAGAAGATATTGGCCGACAATGCGAGCTATTTTAAGAATGCCAGGTTAATTAACAATTTAAATCAAAAGGAAATTAAAACGTATTTCTGTAGCATACGACATCCCCATCCTAATGTGGCAGAAGAGATGGGTTCAATGTCCACCAAAAGTAGAAGAATTTATTAACAATGTGTCCAATATAACAACCGAAGTTAGTCCATTACCGTTATGCAAGAACATTGTACGTGCAAGGCCGTGGAGAAGGGAAGAAAATGCAAAATAAATTGTAAAATTGTTGGAGAAGATTAGGCAGCGACTAAAGAAGATCCAAGGTGTGTACGAGGAGAAGCAAAATAAAAAAAATCAAGAAAAGGACACATTTCAGAATAAGAGGTCTCGTGATTATAAAGAATCTACGAGTGGTCCACACATAAGAGAGAATCTGTGCAAAATTTCTAAATTCTTATGAGAGACCGTATAAGATAAGCCAGATCCTAAGTAACGGAAATACTTATGAATTAATAAACGAGCACGACAATAAAATTAGAGGCCGTTTTCATCTCTCACACAGAATGTAATCAGAAAAGGCTTGGAAACAATGTAAAACAATGTAGTAATGAAGACAAACAGTTCCGGGGTAGGAAGCCAAGCTGAAAGGTGTTGTTATTTTGGCTACCCCAATAAATAGATGTAAAATTGTAAATAAATACCCTTTTGCTTAATTAAGTAAGTTTAAATATTAATTGTATGTCCTGTGGGTGTGCTGTAGTGTAGTGCATTTATTCGTAGCAACTATGCAGAAAGTTGAAAAAGTGTTTTATCGGTGCATCGAGTGTTAGCTTATATTTCGGTGGCTGCTTTTGAACATCCGATAAGAGCCATTGGAGGCCTAAAAGCTGGAGTGACCAGTGACCTTTGACCTCTTTGTAGGGACCAGTGGAGCCCTAGGTGTGAGCAGCGGGGACAGCTGAAAGCAGTTTTTGGGTATCAGAGAGGTCGAGATACAGGAATCGTTCTGCTGAGGCGTTCAAAGGCTCGCCAATGGACAAAGTGTTTTGTTTTGTGTCGAGTATAACGGACCAGTTGTTTTGCGATATGTGAGGTTGGAACGCCATTTTGCCTTTAGTTAAATAATATCCTGTATGGCAGCTATCCCTTTAGTTAAATCACCATTATACAAAGAGTTTACTTTTAAATTATTTCAAAAAGTAATATGACGATAATTGCTTTGATGGTAAATGTATTCTTTGTAATTCATACAAATCAAATAATACTTGCTAGGATGTAGAGACCCGACCCATATGAGTCATTTATCAGAGCCCATTTTGGAACATCAATTTATTTATTTATTTATAATGTCCAATACATAACAATTACTATGCCATAACAATATTTTTCTTTTGACAATGCTGTAACTTGTGATTTCTACCATAACGGTGTTCTAGTTACATTTATATTGATTTTACGTTTTCTAAGTAATTGAAGTGTTTTCCTGTCATTATTTTTTAAGGGCATGTGGGAATCAAGAACTATTTATATGAAATTGTCTTCTTTATTCAGTCGTGTTTGAAAAAATCAATGGCGTTGTAACATTTTGCATTTAATATCATAGGCAGGAAGGACAGCTCATATGACTGGAAATTATAATGTCCATTTTTTTCTTTCCGTCTAAAAAGTCCCGAAAGCAATAAAGCCCAAAAAGATTTGTGTATTAATTATGGTAATTGGTCACAGCAAATTCATGATCATGGTTCTTTCTGGCTTAATGTACAGGTGTCTCACTATATGTGCAAGCAATTCCTTCGGTTCCATGTATGATAGCTCGAATATACATTTTGTTCTCCTTGCCAACGCATCGTAGTTGCACAAGTTATGAATTGCTGTTTACTATTCCTCACTGGAAAATGTGCACATAAAGTTTCCAGTAAACTTTTAAACCCTCTAGAGGTGTTACTTAGCAGTAACATGTCATCCATCTCCTGTTCGAATTCTTGGAACGGTTCTGAGGTGTGTCTTACTAGCTTAGAAGTAGCAGTTCCTCAGCTCTCTTTCATATACAAATACTTCGCAGATCCAATCACTACCACACGGACAAATTGTGATTCTTGGAATTCACAAATCACGTTTTCGACCACTACAAGACTTGATCCATTCCTGCTTTGCGTGAAACCCATAACAGTTTCACGGTGGTCTACACCGCCAGGTCATTAAGGTCTTCAAAACATTCCCAAACCAGTTTGGATGACGTTTTTGAGTTGTCAAACGCCCTTATAGAGGCTTACTTATGGGACAGGATACACATACGTTTATTTTTATTAGCCCTTTTGTTGCTTTTCCGCACACATTGAAGTATAACGTATCTCCCTGTTCGAAATACCAAAGCACGCCTTTTTAGTGTGAAGCTAATTCTTTTATTTGGCTTTATTTCGTCTAACCCTGCTTTGCCGCCGACACAGATTTTAGACCTATCCGTATAGCAAACCAAGTTGCCACTCCTGCCTTGGTGCTGTGCACTTGTTGTGGTCTTGGGGGTGTAACTTAAGAAATGGTGGAGCTGCACGATGTTTTACAATCATTTGATGCGTTAGCTTTTCAAACATGTGGTTTCTTATGTTACCAGTGGAACTTGTATGCCTCGCGTCTGTATGTAAGTTGTACGATAAATCCTGCAATATCTGTAGTCCCAATATTGCAGAAAATAAAGAGGTGGAAGGACCATTGGCGTTGTTTGCATGCTCCTGAAGGCATAAAAGACTTTAAAACTTAACTAGTATCAGTTCAATGGTTTTTTGCTTGACCTTGGTCCACTAAGCCAATGCCCTCTATGTTTCGCCTCTGACGTGGTTTACACGTTGAGCTATTGTGCTCTTTTGCTTTATTCTCCTGACGTTTTTCCCACTTTCGTAAAGGGCTTCTTACGAAAGTGGGAAAAACGTTGAATTTTTCGTCCTCAATAATGACACGGTCCAATCACGGAAGCCGTTTTTACTTAATGACAATAGCCGTGAAAGCCTCCGAAATCATCCTTCTATGATGTTGCTGGTATAAGTACTCTAGTGTATTGCCAATAAACAATTTTTATTATTAGACAACGTACTTTGTCCTTCTTCTTCTTCTTCTTAAGGTACCGTCTTCGGTCGAAGGTTGGCGACCACCATGATAATTTGGACCTTGTCTGCGGCTGCTCTAAATAGTTGATTTGAGGTGCAGTCGAACCAGTCTCTTAAATTGCGCAACCACGAAATTCTTTGTCTTCCTACGTTAGGCTTCCCTTCAATCTTTCCTTGTATAACAAGTCGCAGAATTTCATATCTCAATCCTCTCATTACATGACCGAGATATTCCAGTTTTCGGCATTTTATTATGTTGACCAGTTCTCTTTGTCCTGTTTGAGTCAAATTTGTAATGTTTTAAATTTTTTGGTTTAATGTAAAATTGCAGTTTAAGATAATTCTCACGACAAAGTTCAGACACCAGAAGAGCAATAATTCCCCTTGTGAATCGCCCTTTTTCACCCAAACTACTGTGCCTCGCTCATTAGCGACGTGTATTCGACCCTACCTTTGAGAATGCAGTCTGTCCGACTGCAGTAGATTTCATCCATCCACAAACTTCTGCTGGCTGTGATGGTAGAGTTAAAGCTTTCTTGCAGAAATAAAGAATCTAATTTGGTATCTGCTTTTGACTTTTTATCGGATTCTTTTCGTTACTTTAACAGCTGTGCCTCATATCCTTAAAAATACAATTTTTGCTTATATAAATAAGGGTTACCTGGTGCTTCAAGCAAGACAATCGATAATATTTGATTGCATTCAAATTTCAATATATTTGATTCCAAAACACAATTCAAGAGATTGCTATCGCATATGTTCTTATAAATATTGAGTTAAAGCTTAGGTTAGACAATTTTCTATTATAAACGGGATGGATTCATTTTATGGATTGCAATTTTTTAATCTGATTGTAACTTTTTTATGAATTGCGCTTCTGAGCTTAACGAAAACAAGTCCATTTATAGACGTTCGTAAGTGTTCCGAGTTATATCCGCCTATTTCCGTTTTATGAAAGATGGTAGTGATTTCTGCCTATAAAAATGAAAGTGATGTTTGGGTTGCTTTATCGCCTACCTCTACTGTTTCTAAGTGGCTAGGATTAATGCAAATTAAAGTTCTCGGGTTCTCAAGCTCAAGAAGTTTTGCGAAAGTCAATTGGTTATCTTTATATAAAATAGCTTTCCATGTATTAATTTTGTGCACACTAGCCTTCATGGTTGTACTAAATGATGTATGGGCGATATTCCAATCTTTTAATAATCTTGAATCCTATGTAATAGTATACGAAACCCATGCTACAATAGTACTAGTTATCTGCATGGCATTTAATAATACGACATTTTCAAATAAGCTCGTAAATATTGTTAAAGCAATAATAGAGCTTGATGAAGACTTGGCTAAAATTGATATCAAAATTGATAATAGAGTCATACGGTGGTTCAGTATACTGGATGTATTATTCCACTGCGTAATTTTTGGCATGGAGTATTCTTACGAGAATATAATAGAAGAAGACATGTTCGAGTTATATCTCGGGAATACTTTATATCTTATTTTCGACATTCTCCATATTTCGGTAGCCGCTACTTTTAGATGCTGGATGTTAATAATAGCACAACGATTTCAAGCATTGCACAAAACCAAAACAGACGACTTTAAGCTTATCGCAAGACTTCACTTAGAGTTAGAGAATGTCGTTTTTATAATAGGGAAGTATTGGTGGATGCCAACTTTAGTAAATTTTACATTTAAATTTTCCTATATTATAAGTCAATCCTATCATTTAGCCAAAGCAGTTTATCGTGGTAATAAGATGGAGTATGGAGACATATTTTCTTCTTCATTTTGGATTTTCACTTATGGCACAGACACGGTATTAACAATATTTTACTGTTATCTACTCTCAAAGCATGTAAGTAGTACTAGGATTAAGAGTTACTATTTGATATTTTTATTTCAACTATTTAGATTATTAAACTGACGCTAATACCTTACAGTTAGTTTTTTACTTTTCCAATTCCACCTATAAGCGTACCTAAGCTTAAGGTGGTCTGAAAAACTGTACATCCAACACTGTCGTTACATCGATAAAAACATTTTGTATAAACATTTGCGTTTTCTTTCTTGAAAGCAGACACCCAGGTTAGTCTTGTAACACGGCGTTTTCTTATGACCCTTCGTTTTTATAAATTACCCTTGCCATATGTTATTGCCAGCTAACTCAATAGCAATGAGATCTCTGCTACTTCTTTTACCTCAGTTTTTGTTACGGAAAGATGTTGTTGTCAATAATTGCATTGAACAGGTTTGCCTTAAAATCTATTTGAATAAACGCCAATCGATAAACACAAACATACAATGCCTGTAACAGACAAAACTAATCATTAATAAATACTAAACCATAAAGCGCATTTATATAAACAATAACATCAATATACGCACAAAAAACAGTTTCTACTGCGAATTTATATGGCGCGGTTATGCTACTAGTCTACTGCACAGACGCCACGGTGCTGGCAGTCCGAACAATTGAATTAAATAACTCCGACCACTGCTTCAAACGGGACCTCGTTGCTGGGAAGAGTATATCCTTAGGCGCAGAGCAGCCAGTACTGGAAAATGAAAGTATGAGCTTTAGCGCACAATGAGTCACTCGAATTTTTTGCTGGCTACTTTCAAATGCCCAAATATAATATGTTTTACCCACCTTAAGTGCTGATTGACGAATTCCGGTTGCGTAGTACCTGGACTTGGCCCCCACAGATCTTCACAGCAATACGTTTACAACTGCCCCACCTAATGACATACACGATTTACTACCATAATGTGGGCAGGATTTCAGGACCTCTGCGAAGCTCTCTGGTTCCATTTTAATGCTTAATGATCGGCAGAAACTTCCGGTGAAAATCAAACACGCCGGTCTTTGTTAACGTGAAGTTACTTTTCCAAAAGCTAGTTCGCCCGGTGGCACCTTTGTAACCGCAAACATAAGCACACGCTTTGCTGGTAAGGTACAGCGTTAACTTCCGTGCACATTTCAGCCTGCACAAGCACATTAGCTGTATAACTTTCAATCATTTGGCTATATTGAATTCTTAAAATTTACAAATATATAAAACTAATATCAACATAGAAGTCGGCTCTGTATGGAAATGCTATTCTGAATACTCTTAGGGTAACGCTTAGGCAGAAAAATTTAAACTTTGATTACACATTGTATTTAGCTTAGCTTTCAGTTTACTAGCTGTAACGTTTTTATTTATAATATACATTGTTGTGTGGTACAGCTATAAGTAGAACGAAAAATTGTGATTTAGATAAAACCCTCAAATAGTACAAAGTAATTAAAATATACGTATTTTATGATCTATCTACCAATAATGTAATTTTCCTTAAATTTCGTTATCTGGAAAATATAAAATTGCTCTTACCTTTCATAGCACATAATGTACTAAATTAATACTTTAGAAGTAACTGTACAGTGTACATATTATGAATCTTACTCTTTTTTATACTGGCCTGTGTTAGGTTTGCTGTATGCATACCCATTTCCACTCCACGAGGCAATGCAGTTTTCGCCACAGAATCTTCGTAGCTTCTGGACACGTTCCCGTACCGTGACAGTCTCATCTCTAGTATCTTTTTGGCAATCGGCGCAATACCCATCCTCTTTCTGACATTATCGTTTTTGACATAGTCCCATCTCGTTATGCCGAAGCACTATGAGAGCATTCGTATTCACATCGCGTCGAATGCCTGCTCGTGCTTTAATATCGCTAGCCAAAACTCTAACCAATAGAGCACCACTGGGTAGACGATGGTTTTGGATCTTTGCCATCAGCCTGATGGGCATTCAGCGGTCGCACAGGACACCGATGGCTTTGCATTTGGGAAGGTGACACCGTCACTACTAATAAAGTACTTGAACTGAATTACTTCTTCAGGTCTTCGCCGTAAATGTTGAGGGCTTCATTTACCCAATTTTTTTGTTGCTAAGACGCATGCTGTACTAAAGCAACAAAGTCTTCCATGCTGATATGGAATATTACCATCGTAGACAAAAACGACCACGTCTGGATGTCGGCCAGCTCTTGTGGTCACGGCGAAAGGCGAAAGGTTGATACTGTCGCGTTACAGCACGCTGATGACGTTGCGATAGAGAAGCTAAATCTACTGAGCATACACCTCAGGGATGTCGTGCGATCGAAAGGCGTGCCAGGTGAGATAATACCGAACCGCGTAGAATGATGTTCTAAGGTTTAGAAGCACTTGTTCTTCTCCCCTTCAGAAGTACTTGAAAGAGGCGTAGATGGTGTCTGTCGTTCCACAGCGATTCACGAAGCCGCACGTATTCGGCGAGATGGTAATAATCTTTTGTAGTCTAGTACTAAATTCACGGTCAGGTTGCGGAGTGCTGGTTGTCCAAATCGGTGAGCCTACATCTTCGTCAACCATAGGAATAAAGAGGATGACGAGAATTTTGGCGCCTTGGAAGCCGAGCATTTTCCAGGTTTGGCAGGGATGTCATCTGGGTCAGTCGGTTTTCCATTTTCCACCTTCTTAATGGCGGCTTCCTCTTCTTCGATGTTAGTTGGAGTGCTTGCAGCCAGCCAGTTTGAGTACAGACTTCTTGGCCGAACAAGCCCAGTGTTTGCCAAAGCCAGGCCAGGCGAATAGTTAATACATACGGCTTTTAGTATTCTCTAAATATTGATGGTTTACTCGTGTGGAAGCGTTTTGTTACCTACTAAATACAAGCTTGTGGCTGATTCCGTGCATCAGTAGCCACCAAAAAGTTATTGTGCTAGCTGGAGTCCTACTGCGCGATTTTCTATTTTACCCCACTAATTACGACTACATTCGGCTACGTGTATGCCTGGTGAAATTTGATCGCATGCTTTTTAATAAATATTACCACCTATGTTCCACTTATTTTCTGCTTAATGAACCTAAATTTTGAGCTCTATCCGCGTCTGAGTGCGCTGATCATTATTTTGAACATTGGCTGACTTGCTCTCAAGCCATCAAAACTTATTTTTATTGGTCTGCAAGCGACGTGGCCTGACGAATTCAGGATGTCTAAGATTAAAGATTAACTGATACAGGCTCAGCCCTTATCTGCTCTTCGAGATTTTTTGTAACTTTCTGTGTGTTAAATATAACCGTGTTAGATTACGTACGACATATTTTCTTGTGAAGCAGTAGTAAGCGTTTTCAGAAATATGGTATCATAATGGTAAACTTGAATTCATAAAACCATGCTATATATATATATATATATATACCTTTAGAGCTTTCACGTTTAAAATTGTTGGTGTATATCTACATTACCTTGCTTTGTAGTTATTGAAGATAATCTGCAGATACTGTATAGATAAACTCTGATATTAAGGAACATAACAATGTAATTATAATAGCAATGTACAGCGTTTCATAAGAAATTATCTTCTTTTGTCCCGTGCTTTTTCTGATCTCTTTAATATGGCATTGCAAATTGAAGCTATTCGTTGTTTAAGGAAATGCAATGCATTTTCTCCTTTTTAAAGTATGATCACCAATGTGTAATCATATGAAAGACACAAGTGTGTTCTTGATTTTGTTGTTAAGAGCTTCGAAACTGATAGATCCTTTTTTAGCGTAATTAAAGCCATTGCTTCAAATACATTTCCTTTGTCGTAATAGTTTCAAGATGCCACTGTTACTTTATCTGTATTCTCTGATACGTTGTTATTGTTTAATAGCAATAAATACCAAGTTCTGTTAGAATTAATTTTAACGTTACCTTTAAGATGACCTTTAATTACTACGTTCATTTGTTTTTTGAAGAAAAAGTTGTGTGGTAGTTTTGAGGAAAACATATTGTTTCCTTAACTGCGCATATGACGGCTATGGTTATAGAAAAAATTTGTTTACTTGCCAAATTTTGATACCATCGTATTGATTTAGACATTGGATATGAAGAATTAGGTGGTTAATCGCTAACATGCATTCTAGCTTTGCCACTGTTGTAATCTAGAATGAGTTTAGCTTGGTAGACGTTTTTCTCTTTAAGATTTATATACCAGTTCACTTGCGTGAAGACTTTACAATACCCTTACATTACTTTTCTCATTTAATTTTCCTTATATATCACGCCTATTTAGTTTAGACGTTTTTCCACCGTTAAACGAAAGACGACCAAAGCCCTAGCTAGCTCAAACTCTTGGCAGATTATTGCCGCAACTAAGGACTAGGCGGCGGGTCTTAAGCCGGGGGCGTCAGTCGTTGACAAAAACAATAAACTACAAATCCGGCTAACACTAATCCAAAACGGATCTATCTTTCGTAGCTGCTCGCTTAACGATCCTAATTTAAAAAAAAAGAGCAGGTATGTGGGATTAAATTACAGATATACCAGTAGTAGCAGTAATAAAATGCTTTAATAAAAATAAAAAATATATTACATGCAATATCAAACAATTAAACCAGGTATGCTGACGCACAAGTAATAGGAATTGCTCAAAATTACGAAGCCAGAGCAAAAATATATATAAAGCCAACCCAAAAAAGTATATGACCACTGAGTGGCAATGCAAACGCCCAGCAAGATTGTATATATCAAGCAAAATATACTACGTTGGACATTACCAAAATGCAAACTAAATTTAGAAAATAATGTATTAAAAAACTTAAAAATGTTTATGAATTAGCAACATTGGAGCAAGCATAATTTGCTTGCAGGTTCTAGCACATGTAGCAACCAAAAATTGCCAGCATAGGCCCTAATTGAAGCAGTTATCGCTGCTTAAACAAAAGCAAATTTTTGTGTTGAAACGTCACGTTATAACGTGACAAGACACGGCAATTATAATTAGAAAAGATCCGCTGGTATAAAGCTAGAGAAAGGCATGTCTTAGTATTCACAAAAAACTACGTTTGATATGTAATTATCTAGTCTAAATCCAGGGCAACACTTCGTGCAAATGCTTGGAGCCATGGCCAGCGGGTATTGTACTAAAACCTGCAATTCGTGGAAATGTTGTCCGTCCAGGATCCAGCGTGTTGATTTAAGTATGGCAAAAGGACTTACCTCCACCGATCAGAGGAGATAGGCACCAGCATATTTACCAGCGGCGAAAGTTGGGGGCGCCAGAAATAAAACGCCTGGAGAACGCACGTGCCCTTAGAGAGCGTATCGCTTCATTACTCCTTTATTATCATCATGTTTTACTGGTAATTTTTGTCTTATATTGCTATTTATGATTTGATCTGCCATGGTTTCCATCACTGTTGGTCTGAGAAACATAATCGGTATCACTCGGAAAATACTGATCATCGCTACCAAAACCTCTTTAGTCAGAGAAACTTTAATATCCTCCGCGAAATCACATTCAACGAGTTTTTTTCAGCTAAAGGTCATCTTTGAGAACCAGATGAGCAGCAAATGCTATATATAAACCAATACAACTGTTGCAAGATATGGTGCAGCAGAGACTGATAGCTTTCATACGCTTATCGGTAACCAAATCAGTCCATTATTATTTACAAAAACAGAAAAATATAACCCATGTGGAGCAATTGTAATAAACCTGCCTTATTTCCGGAATTTTTCAAATTTAATGTCAAATGCCTGCGAAAGGTGCTTATTTAAACTTGACCAAAATTAGCTCCAGTTAGTTTAAAACTGGTTGCCTCGGATAAAGCTCCGATGCCGAGGGTTAGTTCTACTCAAATATATAACATACATAAATAACACAATCTTCGAATAATGTATACTGTGTTCAAGAATCTACAAAACAATTCTTAATTAATGAAGACAGTATGTACATAAATATTATACAATAAAATTCCTTCCGTGTATTAGTCCGCCGTTGGATTATTTTTGGGACATTCGGCAACCTACATTGCACGCTGGCTTGGCCCGATTGCTGTCCCTAAATTATCTCCATGGCGGTAGGCGCGGGTGATCTGTAGCTCTGACCTACTGGAGCCAACTAATCTAAAATAGACTATATTTGTGCCGGCAAAGATGGCGTTTGTTATTTATAGTTGGCCGGCGGACCAATTCAATAGAAAGTGTTTTACGGTGGTTGCGATGTCCACGGCGACTGCATTATGGCTGGTTGGATGTCGCGCGTCCTTTGTGAATAAGTCTGGACCACTCGGAATAATATCACCTGGACACAGTCCGGCTTTTCGCAGCTAGAATCGCCGGTGGGCGCTGGAGGGTTTCGGTCGGTCCGGACTCACGACAGTCGGTCCAATTTGCCTGCGTTGAGGCACCTATATTATGCCGGCCTCGAGATCTCTCCTAGTATGTAGGTAAGTCGTGTTTTCGGTTAAATTTATGAAAAGGGGAAGGGATCAGTTAGTGCGGACATTAAATGGGCTTTCTAGCAAGATGAGACCAAATCCATCGGTGCTAACTAACTCATAAAATTGTCTAGCAAGGTGGCGCCACTTCAGTGGTGCTAACTGGGTCAGAAAATGGTCTGGCAAGATGGGGCCAAGTATACCTGTACTCGTCAGGTCAGGAAAGGAGCTCTAGGCCCCGGGGCGAAGACCTAGAGCTGATAGTTGGGATCAGATTCAGGTTCAAGCCTCAGGTGTCGTTAACTAGCTTCGGATTTTCCTTTTATACTTTTCCAGCACTTCGATATCGTACCATTTCTAGAGGAGTTTGGAGAAGAATTGTGAGGCATACCGGTTTACGCTAATTTCGCGCATAGCGGTTAAGATGGTTTTATCGATAATCTGAAAGCTATAGAGATGGGAGTAAAGGCTGTAACGGAAGCGACTGAAAATCTACTGTTTGCAAGAACATTGCACCTACAAAATTTGGAAAATTGTTTAATAAACTTTGTAGTGATTAATCGAATCAATGATATAATTACCTACTTCTAGCTCTCTCTCTCTCCCCATTTGGAGGTTGACGACTCAATTATTGTTAGTCACTTTAAATGTGCAACTGAAATATTCAATTAACATAGGTTGAAACAAGTTTATTGTTTAAAGTCGTTCAAGCTTGGCCATTAAGATCGAATATATGTCTCACCTCCTCACAAGAATGCATCTTACATACATAAGCAGTGTTTAACTCAACACTGCACAATACTAGTGTAGATAACCATGGGTATAACGATTGCAAAGATTTTTATATTAAGATCTCTAAGGTCATGTGATAGAATCACCATAAACTATATCGACATATTCAGCTTTTCTATATACTTATACATCTTTACTGGCGTTCCCATTTCCTTTGTTTCGCCAATATTACAAAATGTATCGATATCGTCACATACGCTATCAGCATTGCCTCACTCAGCAACCTTGATTGAGTTTTGTCTTTTTCAATCTTCTTCCACCAAAAAATGTTATTTCTTGCTTAAGACTTTCCAGTTTGGTACTGACTGGAGCAATAAGAACATTTTATAGCATTTTAGCATTCTTGGTTATTTCTCTGTAATATCTTTCAATCTTAGTTAAACCACCCTTTTTTACTTCCTTTTACAATAAAGGAAGCATTGGATAAAAAACATATTCATTGGTCTGTCTGTCTGTCTGTATGTCTGACTGACTGTGAACAGAATATCACAAAAACGAAAAGAGGTATGGCGTTGAAACTATAAGTTTTGTGTACTATCTAGATGCGACAGCCAACTTTTAAAGAAAATCGCATAACTGGAAGTATGGTGTTTACTCTTGTGATTTGTCAGCTCTTTCCCACTCACGACTCTTGCTGTGTTTTTATGAGCGAAACAAAGTCGAAGTTGTATAATCTTAGGTAGGTCCTTCTTCTTCTTCAGCCACTGTCTCTCAAGTTCTGTCAAAGTTTTCTGTTTGGTATTGCATTCTGCCAGTTTAGACATTATATACTTTTGTAATAGTCATACTATATTTGTTAAGATCGCCCTCTACTTCGTCTTTCCCCCAGGTACTATAGAGTACTGACATACACAAAACATGTGCACCGCATTCTGGTCACCAGGGCCACACAATACATTTATTCTCGGATGGCTTTCTGTAACACGTAGACCTCCGTACGATACATAAGCTGTACTATGCCATCCTTTACTTGGGGTTGCATGGCACACCATTCGTGCGCGGTTTTGCAACATCGGTTTTGTTGCATGGCATTGCGTTTGTATCACAGAGCCTATATATTTCTAAGACATTTCAAATAGGTGGCCTGCTAGAGCAGTATGTGTAACTAATGCTTTAATGCAATAGTATATAGCCTGTTATACTAAAATACATCGAACATATATCAAAATAAACTTTAATTAGTAAAGATGTGTACATAGAATTATAACAGAAATTTTCCTCTGGTAAATGGTCTGTTTCGATATTACTTGGCGGTCGGCAAACTAAAGGGTGTTTTTTTAGAGTGGGAGAACTTTAAATTGAAATAAAATACAGAAAAATGTTTTTAATATCCATGAAATTGGCTTTATTTGAAAGATAATTTTATGGCATTTATGTTTGAATATGATTTCGGGCATGTGACCTTCGCGGCTGGCGTCTACATGACGTAATCTGGAGGTCCCATTTTCACACACTCTTCGCAGTAAATCAATGTGTATTTCGGCAATAACGCGTCGAATGTTGGCTTCCAAGTGCTCAATTGTTTCCGGTTTATCGACATAGACATGCGACTTTACACATCCTCAAAGAAAATTATCTAACGGCGTCAAATCGCACGACAGAGGTGGCCAGTTAACAGATCTAATTCGTGGATCCATTTTGTGGATCTGTTAATTGGCCACCGAAAATTGCAGTTGGTTACTATTTTTGTATTCTGCCAATTCAATGGAGTAACGAGTTTTACGGTGTTAGTGACGTGTGTAATTGGGGTGTTAGACTAGGCAGGCCGTGGAGCTTTTTTAGTATATAAGTTTGGGTCCCCAGGAATAACTTAAACAGGAAATGTTCACTGCTGTGTTTTCCGATGAGCACTGGAGAATTGATTGTCGTGCCTTCGCCGGCGAAATAAAATCCGCTTTCGAGGGATTTCCAAGAAGATGTCGTCGGAGCAACCGCGTTCTTTTTACAGGTATGCTAGTGATTTATTGAGGTTTTTGGTTATAATAACTTCGGTGAAGCCGGTTGATTATGGTCAAATTGACCTAGTGGGCCTCGGATGCGGTATTTAGGTTAACGGAGTATTCTGCAAGATGGGTTCCCTTCACGAGGTGGAACTCTGTCAGGTCCAAGTTAGTGGGGAAGTCCGAATAGACTGGCTCCCGCCATAAGGCAAAACTTTGTCAGGTTCAGGTTAGGAAGATCGCTCTACGAAACGGACTTCCGTCACAAGGTAGAACTAGGTCAGGAAACTATTAAGAGGAGGAGCCTCCAGGGACTTAAGTACTCAGACCATCAGAGAGGGGACCTAGAGATATAAGTCAGGAGCAAGATCATAGGTCTCAAGTGACTAAAATGAATGCGGAAGTTGCTTTTATACTTTTTGGTACTCGTTATCGGTACAGTAGCTCCAGTTGCAATTGAGAGGGAGGGGCGCTGTGCTTGCTTGTACGATACTCTGCGCACCGCTGGTGGACGTGTTCTTATCTTCTGTTTGAGCACTAAGGCAACGTAAACGCAGATGGAAATAAGCCCCCCACAAACTTCTAGCATAATATCTGCTTTAGAGAAATTTCCTACTGGCGCTAACTTTTCAGCATCACCAATACTTTGTAACAGTTTATAGAATAATTAATCACTTCTCCCTTCATCGTTTTCAGTGGGAGCATAATTATACAAAACTTAGTGTGAGATTCCAAAATCTGCCCTTTAACCATAACTTATACACTCCATCATTGATCGTCTAATGGAATAAGATCCTTTTTTTTATTATTAACAAACTAAGGAAGTAATTGCAATTACATTTATATACCCATTTAAAAATTATATCTTGTCTAAACTTAATCTTATCTTTCGATGAGCTTCACTTTTACGTACCCTCCTTTTTATCGTAAAAGGCTGCTAGCTTAGCATGGCCTTCATTGCGTTATCACGTAATCGTTAATTTCATTAGTTGTAAACCCGTTTATTTCCAGTTGTTAAGAACTACTTACTGATCGAAATTATCTCACCTTACAAAGTCAAATTGTTGCAATAAGTAGTATCTATCAGAATATTTATTTCTAGTATTTTCACCTAGAACGTATTGCAAACCTTAGCCGTCTCCGTTCCGAAATTTATCAACTTTTGAATGCATTCTTCCCTTCGAGAGAAAATAGGCAGAGTTCAAATACAATTGTCAGCAACTTAAACAAACATGGTTGAGTACATAGTAGAAGGTCCAGCGGACAATGATTTTTGGACGGAATTGTCACCGGCGTACGTTATGCTAAAATGGTTTGGTTTAGCACAGTTCACAGTGAGGGGAGAACCGGGCAAAAGAGATATTTTACAAATTCCTTTAACGAGTTCATATAAAGTCGTTAGCTACATGTTCGTGTTTGGTTTGATAAGTGTCGTCGTAGTGTTTAACCATGTAATTTCGACCTTCGAAACACATAATTTCCTTCAGCGGTGCATACTTGTTTCTGAAGTTCACTTACTTATTATAATTTCACTTACAATAATACTTTGCAATGCTAAATTTTCAAGACATGTTATAAAGCTAATTAATGAAATACAAGAAACTGATAATGAAATGTATAGTTTTGACATTAGAGTACATACTAAAGTAAATAGAAGCTTTATCACTACCTTAATTATTGCCTACCTTCTGCTGCTAGTTGTTGGCTTAGTGTTTGGACTTATTAACCATTATAATAACATCACTACTGCATAATCCATGCCACTCATATCATTCTACTAGGGCAGGAAATATGTACAAATATTGTTTCAATAAGTTGGATACTGTTGCTAACTCACCGACTACATATACTTCGAGAAACGATCAGCTCAGACAAAACTGAAAAAATAATGCGAACTATTTCTAGTTTTAATTTGAAAATTAAAGACTGGGTTCGAAAGGCTGAGAGTCCATATATTACGCCAAGTGTAGTAAATATGGCATTCTGCTTTATAGAGCTTTTTTTACAGCTTTATCATTTATTTTCATATGGGTGGCGACCTACGAAATTTTCAGAGGAAAACATGTTTTATTACTTTTTCTGGATACTTATAGCGGCGTCCAATATCATGCTGCTAGTTTATTCTTGCAACTACGTAATAAGGGAGGTAAGTGCTACTGTGTTTATATCAGAATATTTCGCGCGAAGGCTGCCGATCACTAAAAACTTTATTTTTACTTTTCCGCCTTGGAAAGTAGCCAATATCAATTTTGCAATGTAATGACGAAATGGCTAGCCCGCAATCGGAATACGACGGGTAATGTTGAAAAGGAGTACACAGAGACAGATACTTACTCCACGGAGAACTTTTTAATGGACAGAGAAAACCAGGAGAATAGCGTAATAGATTCGAAGCTATTCTGCATGTGACTTTACAGTATAGCCTATGGCAACATTTTCTCATTCGTTGTATACACTGTAACTGTATATAAGTGCTACATTAGTAGCAAAATAGAAATACTAACCTACAATTCAAATCAAATCGGGGTCAGTTTGTAATAAGACATTAAAATTTTGATATTTATTAATAGGGAGTTTTTGATATTCCGTTCCGCTAAAATAGAGGCCCGCTAAAACTTATGTTACCTAGCGACGTCAACGATACAGCCAATCAAAACCAAATTTTTCGAATTTAGCGTAACGCTATCGTAACACTAATTTAACGTGAGAGTGTGCAAAATCTCCCTAATAACCGTAATTGGAGCCTCAAGTACTCGCGTAAGATGTTCAAATACATTCTGAGTTAACAAATTATTACAACATAATTAGTTCATACGGCAGTATTTCTAGTAAAATAAACCAAAAATTAACAATAGCATAATTCAACGAACGTAGATCATTTAAGCAATAATAGTTACCACACGTAGAACCCATGTCAAAAATTGCACAAGTGAAATAACCAGCAATAATCAATACAATCTCGTAACGTAGAACTCAACCAGTATGGACCCAAGTTGTGGATTTAGAAGAACACTGCTGTGGCGTCGGTTTTTGGCATCAGGTCGAATTACCCAACTAATGTAGCGGCCTTGCAGTGCTGGTATAGAGAATGAGCTCTCCGAGCGAGTACCTCCAACCAGACGGTCAGCAAAACCTTGGAAGACTTCTGATGAAAATGGAAACAGCTATTGTAACATTTCGTACAAAATACGCAAAACTATGACAGCAGAGCCTTAGCTGTAAGCCAGGAACAGAAGCCCCACCTTATCGGAGCAAGTGCAGCAATCAGCTTACAAGCATCGCATTAGCAAGTTTTTAGGTGGCTTGCAAGACAGGTTAACTACAAAAAGGGAGCCCAAACATCCATAAAATTGATGGTGGGCCAATACACGCCTAGACATCCATCTGCAGAACAGGATTCCAAGGTCAGGAGTACTTTTTTATAAAATTCGGTGATACCATTTCAGTGGCTTCTTTCGCGAGTGTTTTGTTTACAGTAGTTTTGTTTACTTAAGGTAAATCACATAAACCACGCATCAATAAGTTATAGCAGATGTAATTATAAAAAAACCTACTAAATCTGTACCGCAAAAGAAATGTTGAGGTTAGGTCAGAATAAGTGTTGATATTAGGAATTTTCCCATAACTTCAAAAATACCTTACAAAGATATTTCGCCTGTTAAATAGGTCGCTTAAAAGTCAGCGCATTCAGAGAGAAAATAACAATTTATGAAAATAAGCCAGTATTATCTCTGCGAGCAAGAAAACCATGACAAACTTATTATATTATACATTTGTAGCCTACGCCAACTCACAAAGAAGTGAACACAGCTATAGATAAGAATGTAGTCTTTTATGCAAATTTTGTTTTTATACACTACACTAGGTACAATACCTAAACGCAATAGCGCATTTGTCAGTTTAACACGACTTACTTGCTTATATTAAAAATGCTATTTATACACTGAATTAGATCTACGGTTGTAAACATGATAATGCCATTTGGCATTGTTAATGCAGCAAGACCTAGTAACATGGCTTACATTAAAAGTGCTGTACTGTAACCTACACTGAAGAAACTAGTTCGCTAACGCAGTAATGATTGATATTACGATGGTGCAGTGCCGAGGTCAAATTGACAGTAATTAAATACGAGTACAGGGTCGGGAAGCTCAAGAAATATGAATGCAACTTATTAATGTTACTGGGTTTTTTAATGAGGTAAAGCTGGGTTCTATAGTTGGTATTAATGTAACATGAGAAAATGTTGGGTTTAACTACAAATGGAGTTATAATTTCAGAAATCCTTATTTTTCTAACGAAAAGTATGCACGTTGCTAAAATCGGCCAAGACGATAATTTCTTTACTGGTAGAAACCTAAGCAAATCAATGATGAAGTATAAAAGATGCAAGAATCATCATAGAATAAGAAGGTGGTGGTAATCTATGTAAACTATAAAGAATTAATCTAAAAAAGCAGTAAGATTATCTAACAAACGACTTCCAGGATTAGACCGTGTCACTATTGAAGTCGAGGAACTCAACGTTGTGCCGACTTTCGTAAGGGGTTTTCTCAGGAAAAAAATCAAAAAAGCACGATAACTAAACGTATAAACCACGCCAGAGGCGAAACTTTTCTAACGATTAAAAGGAGAATGGCGAGAATGTATAGGCAAGTGCCGTCGCAGTTCAGTGACTGTGGGCGGGGCTTAGCACCTTCCACATAGAAGTAAAGGAAAAGCCTTCGTCTCGATTGAGTTTATTAGAGTGTTTGTAAACCTCAATGGCTTCGCAAATCTTTCCGCTGAAGGTGAATGGGGATTTGCAGATAATATGAGTTTTTGGTATCGCGTTGCAGTTCAACGATGGCTGATAATGAAACGAAACCCAACTTCAGACAGTGCAGGTGTTCATAGATACGAGTTGTTACTGAACGTCCTGTTTCACCAATGTATACAGCATTACAAGTACAAGGGACACTATAAACACTTTTAGATGACAGTGTTTAATTTATCTTAAGATGATGAAAGAACCTGCGAGATTTTGCTCGAGGCTTTGAATAGTGTTTCAATGTTTTGTTTTCGAAGAAACTTTCTTGCGAAATAGGTGATGAAGCCTCTTACAAAAGTGGGCGGAATGTTAAGTTCTTCGACCTCAATAATAAGACGGTCCAATCCTACGTAATGACAATTGCCGTGAAGACCTGCGAAATCAAAGCAGTAAGATGTTAATTGTAAAATAATGAGAAAGTGAGTTTATGTGGTCATCTGTCAGTTGAGCAATAATTATATTGTACATAAAATCAATTAAGAACTGTATATAAATTCGTTAGCTTTGAGTTTCAAGCCAATAATTCTATTTAAATTTAAAGAAATACTTGTTTCGGCTAAAATGCAGTATCGTAGACCACGCCTGTTTTATGCCCACAAACCCATCATTTTAGGTTAGCTGCAGTTTAAGGTTTGTGCGTACTTAGTACCCACTAAAAGGTTTTGGTCTACTATACTGCATCATTCTCCTTAGCATAGAATTTCAGCTTAGACCGAGTAGTATTTGTATATGGTTGTAATGCTTTATATCAACAGTGAAAATGGCTTTAAGCTTAGTAAAACGTGGACCCCTGTGATACACGATCTAAAGGATTACAACCAGTGTGTGTCATACTGCCACGCCCCACGGATTACGTTGCACTCGATGACCAACCAGCGTTACGCCACTCCGCGCGCATGGCACAGAGGACTATAAATAGCTCCACACCGACCTTCGGTTCTTAGTGCGACTTTCACTCTGATGATGTAAGCTGCAAGGTCCAGCGAAACGTTAGTGAATATGGATGCACAAACAGAAAAACGGCCAAATCTGCCTAAGTATCCTCGTTCTCAAGATACTCGAACATCACGAGCCACCAAAGAGCATGGCCATCGCGCGGATTTTTGGTCGACTTCAGAAGGTGCAAGGCACATTAACCCAGAAGATGCTGGGTGTTGATATACAAATACTATGCGGTCTAAGCCGAAATTCTATGCTAAGGAGAATAATTCGAGTAACCGCGAAAGCCTCAACAGTACACTACTATACTGCAGTTTTCCCCTTTTTTCATGTTACATTAATAGCACTTCATGCTTACGTTGTAACGGATTTTGTTAAATTTTTGCGTTAGCAGCTTAAAATTTATCATTAGGGATAATGCCTTCAGAAGCATCCTCCCATTAAGCAGATGATCTTATGCAGGGTCCGGCAACGAAGCGGGGGTGGAATACATTTCTAAAAGTTGAGATGTACAAAATGTTGTGTATATAAAAGTTGTAGGTACGAAGGTGTTCCACATTATTCAAATAGTTGTGATTCTACAAGGTGGACTCAAAAAAGTGTGACGAATCAAACATACCTTTTTTTTTAAAGAATGCCCTATATTTAGCTAGTTTAAAAGGTTTGCTTTGAAATACTAGTGATTTTTATATCAAGTTTCATGGGTAACGTCAACTGTTTTTTAGATATTAACGATTTTATGCAAAAAATGCTGAACTTCAGGCAGCCGCTGTAACAGAAAACAACTGAATGCAGAAAATCGTTACTAAAAACTTACCTTTTTTGTGATTTTCGTTTAGAGAGTAAAATAGTGGCTGTGGGTATATTACTATACAGGGTGTTCGACATCTGCAATTTAATTACATCGGATTTTTTTAAATAGAACGCCCTGTATATTTTTATTACTTTTGAAAAGCCTTTTAAAGAACCTTCTTCTGATATCATACTTTGTACCCCTAAAGTTACCAGTGTTTTCGTTACTCGAATTTGACATAAAAATTAATTCAAAACTATTAGGAGTTTTTATTTAAAGAGGTATAACAAACAAATACCGTTAATAGGTTAATTTGAGCACTATCTGAACAGAATAATATACCAAGTTTAAAAAAATTTAAGTAAACTATTGTTGTCAAATAAATAAACAACAAGACAAGAAAGTAAAACGACTAACTTGCTTCTGAAGACAATTTAACCTAGAAACAACATAAATTATCAAATTTGTTGGTAATTATTTACTTTAGCTTCAAACGCTTAAAATGCAACTTTTGGAAGCAGTTTTGCACTATTCCTATGGTTCACAGGCCTACTGAACTCGAATCTGTTGTCGAGAGAAGCGAAAAATGTATATTTTCACCAATAAATACGAAACTAAAATGCGCTTCAACTAACACAATTGCCAATGCCAGTGATAGCTCGTTGCCAACTGTCGTTAAAATGCCCTAAACGTTGTGGCGCAACCCAAACGAGAATAAAAGTATAGAGGCCTCTAGTTAATACTTTGGTTAAAATGTAGTATCGTAGACCATGCCTGTTTTCATGCCCACAACCTATCATTTTAGGTTATCTGCAGTTTAAGATTTGTGTGTACTTAGTACTCACTAAAAGGTTTTGGTCTACTATACTGCAGTTTTCCTTCAATCTATCTATTTATTTTACATCAATGGGTGTCGTCCCTGGTGTTTTTCGAGCTTTAGTAACATATTCGAGCTACAATCTATGTTTCATGCGCACCCCAAATAAAACGACGTCTTGACGTCATTTCGCCGGTGATTTTCGTGTTTTTTCGGTATTTCTGATGGATTTTTGTAAGTTTTAATTTAAAAACGCCTTTCCCCCCCCGACTTCTCTGTACTACATTTTGTTCTGCATAACCTTGTTCTGGGATTTTAGCGTTTCAAGCTACAGGTAAACGATAGCAATTTGTTTTATTAACTATTGACGAGTTATTCTATTTACAAATTTCTAGCTAAAGATTTAACACAGTAAATTGTACATTCGAAATCAAATCCTGCTGTTGTTTAGCGAAAAGCCAAATGCGGTTGGGGACACCAAAAACTTTTGTTTATGTTTGTTAGTGACGCTAATTTGACATTTTGTATGAATGCATTAAGTTCTAAGTAGATATATTAAAAAATACTAAGTTTCAACTAAAGAGATGGTGATCATAGTTATTTTGGGAGAGTGTAAGAAATCGTCTACTTGCTAATCGTATCTATTCAGCAAGGTATCCGGATGCTCAAAAAAAAGCCAAGACCAGAAGCGTTGCAAAGGCTTATCGAGAGGTTTATAGAGATGGAAAATGTTGCATACACCAAACGAAGAGCGGCGAATAGAATTGCTATTAATGACGAAAATATGGCCCTATTGTTGGCAGTGCAGGAAAATCCCAATACCAATACCTCGGACATCGCTACAGAAATTGCAATTTCGGAAAGAAGCGTCAGTAGAATATTGAAATTGCACAAATATAATCGGAATCACATTGAGCTACATCAATAGCTTCAAGGAAATGATTTTAAAAATCGAATAATATTTTGCAATTGGATGCTGAACCAAATTCAAGAAGTGCAAATATTTTAAACTGTATTCTATTTAGCGATGGGGCCACGTTTAAAAGTAATGAGAATTCCCATTGGAAGAGAACTGTGGATCATCAAAATAGATGGTCACTGTATAGAGCTGCTGCAAATAAAAGAAGTATAATCGCAAAGACCATCAGCATGCGGAAAAGATAAGCACCAGTAGAAAAAGGTGAGGTCATTGAAATAGTGCCTTAAATTTGCATGTATAATTAACTGTAGTTATATATCGTCGAATTCAAAACAGTAATTGAGAACTCGGTCAGGAATCAGTACCACTTTTAGTTTGTGTATATTCAAGAAACGTTACTTTGACCTCTAATCAATATTCCCTTTCTACGTGACTCTGTATACTCCAATTACAGCTATTTTTATTATACTGAAATATTGAATTCGGTTTGTTATTGTAGAAACATGTTGTTTGGGAAGGACAATATTTGTTTTTTATCATACATAAACCTACTGTGCAATTAATGTTCCTTTTCAGTTCCCATCAGCTTGTAGTAACAAAACAACTTAGGCTGCTCTACTATGGATAGAATTCAATCCGAAAATCATGCTGATTTCTGGACAGAACTATCTCCCAACTATACGTTGCAGAAATGGGTTGGAGCAATACATTTTAAAGTGGAAGGGCCACCACGAAATCGAACAGTTATCAGATTACATTTCCTAAGTTTTTACAAATTGACCTCTTATACTTCTATTCTTTTAGTAGCAGCTATTGTACTGGTGCTTACAGTTTTCAATTCTACATTGAGTGTGCAGAAACATATCAACCTATATGAGGCGCAAACAACAGTTTTTCTAGTTTTTATTATCTCGATATCTGACGCCATCTTCGTAAGTACTGTCATAAGGCAAATTAAGAATATCATCATAGTGGATACAAATATGCATGAGCTGGGAATTAAGTTTAACTATACGACGAACAGAAGTATCAGCATTGCTTCGAATGTAGCTCTTTATGTCTACTTCTTCGTAGGGTTGCTATTCGGGGTGATAAATCAACGGGACAATATTGGATTTTGTGTCTTACATTTCTCGTACATAATCCTGAATTGCTACACACAATGCGCAGGGCTTGTTCTGAGAAGTTGGATATTGTCTATATTATTTCGAATTCGAGTAGTGCACGAGCATCTAAGTAGGAGTACAGCAGACGATGCGCTCAAGAAGTTTGCTGATATTCACTTCAAAATATACGAAACGGCGGAAACAATTAGCAAGTCGCAGATTACACCGATTGCCATTATTGTGACAACGTATTTTGTCGAATTAACTATACAATGCTACCACATCGCTGCATATTTTTACAGGGCACAGCTGTTTGAGGATGAAAATATCTTTGTTTATACATTTTGGATGTTGCTAATGACTTCTGATATGATAATACTAATGATTAGTTGCGGTTTGATTGTAAAACATGTAAGTAAACGGTTTTCGTTATTTATATTATAAGGTTTGTTAAGATGATGGTATCAGTTGTGGGTCTATGGTTAATTCAATTCACGCTCTTTACTCATAAATTTTCCATAAACTAATTATCTCAAATGGTCTGTGAGTAAAGAGTAAATAATAAAGGGTTTACTATGGAAATGTAACTTATTGTTACTGTCGTAAATAGGATTAAGCTACAGTTATGAAAATAATGTGGCTCTGGCGGCTCAGGGGAGTAGGAAGCGAATATTGTAAGTTTTCTCGCTCTCCGCATATCAGAATAGGTTGCACCATAAGGTACGTTAGGCGCCACCTGTTGTCTAAGCCTGGATATGTCTTAGCAAATCTTTCAACAGTAAGATAATTTTTGCCCCTTCGGAAAAGTTGACCAACTTCCAGAGGATAATTTAACACTTTGTTGAAATTTTCAACTGTAATTTGAAACTCGTGAATTTGTACTCTACTTCACAAGCAAATTGCAACATATTACAGTAAAGAATTACTATACTGTCAGAACCCAATGCCATTAGCAGGAATCGGCCGCTGATGACTCGAGTTACAGAAAATTTACAAACTCACACGCTCCATCGTTAATTCTCGTACCGTTATGCAAAGAAATGCTTAACAATTACTTCTGGTGGTGCAATCCACGACAGGCTTCAAAAGTGCACCAAAGAACTTTTAACTAATCACATTAGAATAGACACAAAAGTTTATCCGGCTGAGGGGAGCTTCTTGTTATAATTTTAGATATTCAGGCGGTAATTGTTTACAAGCTCGTGTTGGCGGAAGCGTCTTGTATGCATTCTAAATTTTCACCATTGGGAGTGCGAACGAAGAGGTAAATCGCCCAGAACACAACGTATGGGAGCAGCTCGGCGGAGTAGTGTTACGGGCTGGCGGTGAAATGAGAAAAATGCAGCATAAGCAACTCAATTGTTCGACGACGAGTTGCTAATGAAGCCCCCTTCAGTTCAACGGAAGCCTAAGCTTCAAAGAGACCATTGGTTATCAAATCACACAGAAGTCGAAATGGCCAAGAATCGGCAATTGATAACCCAGGACTATTACATCACGCGGTCTGCCAAACTGTTCTAAATTTACACACCCTGCTCTTACGACCCTCCAGCTGCTGAAATAATGAAAGCGAAAAACTTCCTACTAAGTCAAAACCGTTGCGCGCTCGTTCGGGCCGGCAATATTAACCACGACAGACGAATGTGGCCATCACATGGATGAGCATAATTTAAAACGAAATTACATAAGAGATTTCGATGATATTTTTATAATCGGTAACGTGTTAAGTGAAATTGTAGAGCAATTGTCTTCAATAGATATCAACAGACCTGATTTTTTAACTATCTTATTTATGTGCTAGAATCATTCTATCTTTCGAGAATCCTTTATTGCTACGAAAACTATTTTGATATTGTATTTTTATTTTAACCAAATCAATAATACCTACGTTTGCATGAAATTGCTGAATATAAATACCATTATTTGTTTCAGGCAAACCTTATAAAGAGAGAGTTGTGGAAGTTGATGGTAGTTAGTGTAAACCCAGAAGTAAAGCGAGAGGTAAACAATAATCTGTATATGACATACACATTACACCTATACACTGTTTGCTCTGCAGATAAATGCGTTCTCTTTGCAACTTCTTCATGACGACGTTAAGGTTACAGCTGGTGGCTTCTTTACTATCGATTTGCCCTTGATATTTACGGTATGATATTACCATATACATTTCATCGAATACAAAACTAAAATATGGTCTGAACTGTTTCAGATGGTTGCAGCTGGAACAACTTACCTGGTTATTCTCATTCAATTTGACCTAGCATTTCCCTAGAAGACCACAAAAGGTGTAAATTATCATCTAAAGCAAATAAGCTCAGCATAAAACCGTAGCAGTTGGATAGATATAGTACTATTAAGTAAACATTGTAAAATTACTCTGACCCTGTATTATTCAAGACTAGCTGACCATTTAATTCATGGAAATTTATAAATTGCGGCCTTGGTTATTAATAATAAACAGTAGGTCTCTCAATAGAAGATGTACTTTATTTATTTTGTACCCAGAATATCCTGTGAAGCCCAAATGACATATATATTATCAGCGTAGGAGGGAACGCCCCACTTCTATGTAATTGATTTATTAGTGTAGACGAAGTAGTACAAATTAGACATTTAAAATTCCGAAAGAAAATAATTAGTGATATTAACGGACAGTATGGTGTTTACCCTTTCCAAAAATTAATGATGTTATTGCTTGGATTGCTACGTCGCGAAGAAAAGTTATCTGAGCTTTGGTCCTAAACAGCTTAGCGTACAACTACAGAATGTTCAAGTTCAAGTAAATGATTTCGATTGTTCTGTAGCAGACAGTAAAAAAGAACAGAATAAACGCTTTGGAAAATATGACTCTGACAGCTAGAAGCGCTAGTAAACTATTATTTTTTGTAAGATTTAAAAACAACAAAATCAGACGAAGAACTTGGATCACAGATGTCATGGTCATTCTAACTCAAATAGAGCTGGGTAGGGCACGTGGCAAAGCAATATTTTATGAAACCGCCTAATTGTTATGTGTAATGGCAAGATTGTTGAGATGGGAGAATTCAAAAAAGTGATCAGATAACATCAACCAGTTAGGAAAATCAGCTAGTTCCAAAAGGCTCAAGACAGAGTGAAATGTTACTCGCTAAAGAGTCCGGGCTCCATAGCTCAGTGGCTAAGCATTTTTCCTACTGATCTAAGAGTCGAGAGTTGGGTCTCCAATCCTGGTGAGGTTTTTAAAAATTTTAAAAAATTCGGATAAAGACCTCTACAAAATGCCATCATTCGGAAGTGATGTAAAGCCGTGGGTCCCATGTTACTACGATGTATAGCATGTAAAAGATCCCTTGCTAGGGTTGGAATTTAGTCTCGGCAAAACTCTAGGTAAAGGTAAAGTACCTGGTACACTGCGTGGTTAGGCCTTATCCATGGGGTTGGCAAAAAGAGCCTATAAAGGCCTACTTGCTACTAACTAACTACTCGCTAAAGAATGCCTATGTTCAGACGTGCAAGGTAACATATTGATGATGATGGTTGCGATGCAAGAAAGTACCAGAAAAACGAATAATACCAACGTTACAATTCTTTGGCTACACAGCTGTAAACAGACAAGATAACTTGACCAATAATGGTTCAAAGAAAAATTTCTGGAAAGGATTTATACGATTAATCAAATAAAGAAATCGACTACACAACAAATCAAAAGCTGTCTTATGACTTACGACTTTAGAGAACGAAGAAAAAAGAAGACCGCTAAACTAACATTTTTTGTTCTTTTTCTTCTTCCTCTTTCTGTAGGCTTCGCTTCTTAATCTCTGATGAGACCCAGCTTTCTGCCCAACCCGTTGCGTGTTAGCTATTTTCGGTAGTCGTTCGGGTTGCATTCTGTCGACATGCCAGTTCAATTCCCTTCTTCGTTGTTTAACAAATTTTGAAATCTCTTTTGTATTACATTATTGCGTAGTTGGGTAGTGTCTCTCTCAGACTATGTCCAGTTATTGCTCTGAACGTGGCCATTTCAGTGTTATTGAGTATTTGTTTAGTTTTTTAGTGTTAGGCAGATATTCGTGTGCTTTTGTATTAATGTTTTCGTACTTCTTTAGTAAGATTTCGGCTGCTTGAGATATCCACTCCTACTTATTTAAATACATGACCTGTTCTATTATAGTTCCTTCAAAATCTAATTTGCACTTTACTGGGTCTTTCACAATGACCATGCACTTGATCTTCTCTGTAGATACTTGCATATTCCAGTTTCTTTATTCAATTACGAATTGATGTAGCAGGGGCTGTAATTTATCTTCGCTGTCAGCTATAAGGACAGCATTGTCAGCATAACATATTACACTTATATTTTTAGCTCCCATCTTATAACCGGGTTTCGTTTTAACAGCATCTATAATTATTACCATTACTAGATTAAATAGCAGGGTGCTAAGCGAATCTCCCTGTCGATGTCGTATTCCCTTTGTTACGTGTATGTTTTCCGTATATTCATCTTCTACCTTAATCTTAGTTGTTATGTCAGACTAACATTTAAGAAACTAATCATTTGACAGAAACCTCTGAAGATGGAAACCAGAATAAAGCAACGTAAGGACATCTTGACTAGACTACCGACATGATTCGATTCGATGAGACTAGGAAGATGGGCGGACTATATTTGAAACAGCTACATAAATAGGACATTAAATGTCAATACTGAAATGCTATAAAACCTATAAGTAATATACGATGTGCTTCCTCATTCCAATAATACCTTAGCGTGGAACTAAAAACTCAATGGACATATGTCCACGAATATTCGTGGTTAAGATGTCATTATACATAGATGCGTTTGAAATTTGACATAGACAGCGTCACCAACAATACATTTCAGTACTGAGTATAACAATAATTACAGCACTGTTAAAGTAAATAGTTTAGGATAGGTCTTTAATAAAATCAAAACGTTTTTTTTTCATTTTGCAGTATACAAAAAAATGTTATCCTACGCACGGCTGGTTTTCGCTTTTATGGCCTCGCTAGTTCAAGTGCCTTTCCCTAGTTCGGCCTAATGTAAAAAATAGCTATTATTGTATGGTATTAAAGAAAACTATATGTTATGCGCTACATTTCAGGATCTGCATAATGGAAAGATGCTGGGTATTAGAAGGTACAAATAAATTAGGCGGAATTGTCATCATATTTATTTGAACTATTATAAAATTAAATTACCTATTTTACCCCAACCTATAATTTAGCAGTGTCGTGTAGTTAGTTAATGCTATTAACATTGAATAAAGAGAGAGGCATACGTCTTATTCAAAAAAATTATTTAAAGTGAGAGGGGACAATTATGTGTCCGTACCCTACTAAAGGACAAATACGTCAAATTGACATCAAGGCACCTTAAACGCAACTTGCCCTGTTAAGTTACTGAACCTGGTGCTCTTATTGGTTAAGTAAGTATCGCTCGTACTAATTGATGATTTAATTATGTACCTCTTGAAGCCCATGACCCCTATCTGGCATTCAGTTTGAGGTAGTTTGAATATAAAGATATGACGTTTCTATTGAAAACTTTCCTTAAAATTAAATGTAACTTAAGAGGAAATTTCAAAATTTGCACCCAACGCATTCGATGTGTAAAATTGATATCAAAAATGGTACAATATTTTTGAATTTAAGAAATATGCAGTATTTGCTTGCAATATTTTGAAATACTAATTTCGATTTCTTTTTAACTTGGAAAAATTATAGAGCTGCTGAAGCACAATCGTTTAGTTCGAAATATTTGCCTTTGTTTACAACAATTTATGAAGTGGTAAAATTTTGAATGCCTGTTATTCTGAAAGGAAAATAAGTATTTTCATAAATTTATATATATTTAAATAGCAACTAATTGCACTCGTATGGAATTACAAAAGCATTGAACATGTGAACTATTCTATTTGTTAAAGGCTCTTACTTTTCTTAATTTTAACATATACTGCGATAGTTTAATGCTCGCAATTTAATTCTGGATGCATAGAGAAATATTGAACAAAGTCAAGTAAAGCACAGAATTAAGATATTTTATTTAATTGTAATCTAGACAGTAGTTGAAGTTATTAAATGCATTGTAAATGAGATGCAAGAGGCATAATTAGAAGGATAAAAGCTAACATAAGGAAAGCAGGTTTCAGAAGGATTGAATTTGAAGTTTGAGTAAAAAAAAGATCTAAGATGGCTAATATAGGTAATATAAGTAATATGATAGGTTTGAGCATATTTGAAGCCGGGCCAAATGTAAGTAAATAATGCAAAAGGTTGGTTATGTGCATAATGAATATGAGCGTAGAGTTATTAATAAACGTACGGGCCAGTGAAAAGCAACCAAGCTGAAAGGTACACGGAAATCAAAGCAAGATAAGATAAAATTTGGAAAGAGCAATGCAGAACTAGGGCAACTGAAATGAATAATAAATAGTGACGTGGTTAAAATTGAACTCAAGTGCCAGTGCAATTTAAAACTAAGTGTTTATAGCAGAGCAGTGATAAATAACATTTTATGTGACAAGAAAGAACAATTTTTAGGTATAAGAAATAAAGACAATTTCTAGTTTTAAGCAACAAACATGTTAATCAAATTTTATTCCTTTATGTGAAATTGTAACAAAAACTTATTTCCTTTGAACAATATTAGATCGCGGTTACTAGGTAACAATGGTCTTTTGTTAAAAAAAAGAAAATAATTCCTGTAATGTCAACTTGTTGACAAATGATGCTTCTGATTTTTGGTCTTTTTATATAATAAAAGTTATTTGCAAAGTCTAAAAAGTGTACAAAGTTATTCTACAAGTTACCGGGCGTACATGGAAGTGTTATTAAAAGTTTCTCCACCGAAAAAGTTTATAAAGTTGTGCAAGCCAAGATCGGCGTGGGTTCAGCTCCTACAACCTGGACATTTCAAACTGCGATACCAGTTCTACAGCTCGGAAAGAGGTGTAGCAACATCCGAGAAGGAGATTTGGTGCCAAGGAAACGACTTCCAGCAAATAAGGGCATTGGAGTCACCAGCAGCAGCTTCAGAGACGAGGTCAGTAATATTTTAAAAGGTACGATTTGGCAGGCTTTTATGTGTTTGGATTCCGGAAAGCCAGTGGACTTTGAGAACACATCATGCTGAAGAAACTAATCGTGTTTCCGAGCATCCAGATGCGTCCAAGTTCCGGAAAATCCCGTGGCGTTACTAAAAAATGCGATTTATGCCAGGATTTGCAGTTTTTACAGAAAGCGAAAACAAAAGATAGTAGCGCGTCGTTTTTACGTCAACCTGAAGCAAAACCAAGTTAGATGTTGCTAGGCGGGAGATCAGTTTACCTTTGGTTTACTTGCAAATTTCGCTTGAGCTACTCTGCATTAAATATTCTGCAGAATTCTTTTAATATAAGATTAAAACTTGAACCTAACCTGAGATATCAGTCTTGTGTTTTACCGGAGCAAGCGAATAGAATTATTGCAATTTGATAAAATATAGAACGGCGCAATTAACCATTTTGTTGGAAAGTAATAAATACGTTTCATTTTATTTATTTTATTAGCCTAAGATACTGACAGGCAAGTTTTGCATATTTAAAATTTAATATAAGTGCCCTGAGTATTGGATTGTTTGCCTAATAGTACATTGACTTGGCGATTGTCTAACGATACATAACAATATATCTTTTACTAGATTTTGCTATAAAATAAAATTCTTTATGTCCCATAATGTAGAAATATATTTGATTCATCTTTAAGGTAAAAATGTTTGGTTATTTCGACATTATTTGCAGCTTTGGGTAATATATCTACAAAGAAAAAGCCCCAGCCGACTTTCGCTTCTGTTTTTTTGTATGTATTTATAGAAACACATATCTCAGAGTTATTGCTAGTCTTCTACAGATATTAATATCATTATTGCGTTATGTTCCAAGATTTCGTAATGCGAATATTCAGTATAAAATAAAACTGCCCAGAGTTTCGTTTAAAAAACTATCAACATTTTTATCAATAAATGTTTAAATGTTGCTTTTAAGTAATACTTTACGAAAACCCTCAGCAGTATGGTTCACATATAAGTTTTTTTATATACGAACTTACTAACTTAGAAGCGTATCAATATCTTCGCCTTTCCTAAAATGAGTGCTCTGCACCTGAGTTTTCAGTGTTGGATGTGGGTTCGAATTCCACTAAGGCCACTGTATTATCAGAATTAAATGTGTTTTATATTACTTTTTTCTAGAATAAAATAGGAATAAGCTTGACGTTCCAACTAGTACGTACAACAATTAATCATTTACTGTTCTTCGTTTTAAAATGATCTGACACAGTTTTGTAATAATAAAGACCATGATGCATTATTTTATTTTATTAAGACAATGTTGCTTGGGAACTAAAGCCCATACAACAAATAAGAAAGAGTTGTCAAAGTAGTTGTGATTTGACATGTTCTTTTCTTTATTAGTGGAAACCATAAACGTATCAAATTCGCTGCGTTAATCTGTTGAAATTATAATAGAACAAACTGATGTAATTTTCATTAATAATAAACTATTCAACAACAACATAATAATTAACATGAATAATTAGGTCTGCTAGCCTAATATACTATCTTTACTTCCTGAAACCATTATTAGATTGCTGTGACTCTGTTGTTTAATAACAATAAAATTACTAGTAGCAGCACTGCAACCAACAGAAAATGAAGCAAGTGACGTTCTTATTTGTTTGGTTACTGGATGCGTTGGCACTTTTGGAGGTAGTATATTTTATTTTAAATACTATATAATAGTAGGTAAATATTGGAGTACGCCTTGTATAAAAATTTTGTTAAATCGAATTTCTGCTAAACGTAGTTCGATATAGGTAATAAACCTTTGACAACACTCTTCGCGTTGCTCTCAAATGACAAGACAGAGAATGTTTAATTTATAGTATTCTTACGACCTGAGCAAACTAAAGATTTGGAAAGATTAAATGATCTCGTTTAAATAATTGTGTGACAGAGACAGAGAATGTTGAGTTCAACTATTAAACTTAAATTATGCATAAGAACTTTTATTGCCCAGTTGTCTATTATTTGTTGTTTAAATCTGTAATACGAGATGCATAAGGCAGTCCATAACGTCTTAGACCGTAAACAGCTGGCATATTGATTGCGCCTGCTCATTATGCCCTTCTCAAGCTTTTCAATTTGTATACTTATTTAAAGTGGAAAATAAAACGTTGTGTGCATCATGCTCAATACTTGCTACTTATACCACTCTGCGACTTGTCGCCCTCGAACGGGCAAAATAATCTAAGTACATAAATAACTATTTATCACAACCAAAACTAGGAAATAATGTTACTTTATAATGCATTTTTAATTTGAAATATTTAGATAACTAGCTGCTAATAATTTGTAGTAAGATTATAGTTGCTAGACATTGCATTTTTACTAGAATTGTAATAGATACAACATTTATATCTAAGAAATATAAAATTCTACCGCTGTCACAATGACTAATAAGCTGCAAGGATGAGTGCAAAAGAGACTTTAATTCTTGTTGATATTTTCTGAGTCGCGAGCGATCCGAAAATGGCGGAAGAGGCCAAGTCGGCCGACACCGTTTATTCATCTACAGGTTTTTTGGAAATTCTTAAAATTTTACTTTAGATTAGGATAGAAGATGATAAATTAGAATAAAAATGTCTAAACAACCAACTGTCTATCTCGTGATAAAGTCTGTTCACGAAACTCCTGGCTTGTCAAATTGTAATAATTATATTTAAGTTGGCAGCAAATTTAAAATTTTGGTGGTAACTTTCTATTTTCACATTTGGAAACACTGCAAAATTTTGAAACTTCCAAATTTCAAAATTTGATTGATTTGTCAAAGTGACATTTCAATTCGTAATTGTCTCTATCAACGAAGAATCTTTTTTAAAATGAAAAAATTTGGCAAACCAAAGGAGTTTTACTATTGACAAGAGAAAAGAAAGCAGTAGTACTTAGAAAAAAAAGCAGGAGCCTAGTCAAAAATTAACAAAGAACCAAATTTGTTTCAAAGCAGCAAATTTATTTTCAGTGGGTTACAATATTACTTTAAAGTATAAATCAAGTCGTTATTTTTAAAAATGTATCTTATAGATTAGCGTAAATCAAGTATTTGCAATTATAAAACAACATGATGCAGATGAACTGTTGAAAAATTCAGAAAAAGGAGGTAGCAAGAGAAAGAATACTGGCGATGATTTTTATGTTCACTTTTTAAAAGAAGAATTATCTCGGAAAATGTATGCTTATCATGAGAATGGAGAACATTTTACTTTAATGATCTATACAATTACGCCACACAAGATTTGGAGTACACAATGGGACGAACTAATCTTTATAAAATTATCAGGGCTGTGGTATATAGTTACAAAAAATGCAACAACAGGGTCATTCTTTCGGAACAATCCCATATAAAAGCTTTAAAAGTATCTTTTCTAAGAAAATACAATATTTGGAAGACGGATAAGAAATTAACTTTATTTATCTTGATTAAACTTGGATATATAAGAATGGAATCCAAGTGCGTATGTGGGTGCATGATGAAGATTTTAAAGCAAATTCTAGAAAAGTTAAAAATGAGGGGAAAAGATTTACAGTGTTACATGCTGGATGTAATTAAGGTTTTCTGGATGGGTGTAGTTTTCTTTTAGATAGTAAGGTAGCAAACCGAGACTATCATAGAACTAAGAACGGCGAAACATTTATGAATTGGATTGTTAATCAGTTGCTTCCAGCATTGAACAAGTTGAATGGGAAGTGTGTTATAATAATGGATAATGCTTCATATCATCCTGTAGTCCTCGACAAACCACCTACTGTTTCTTTTAAAAAAATCGAAAATGACAGATTGGTTGACTCAAAATAAAATTGCGTTTAATGAAAACAGCACCAAACACCAACTTTGGGAAATTATAAGGCCACTGATTAACACCACCAACAAAAAATATGTTGTTGAATTTCTATCCCAACATGGGCATGCCGTTCTTAAACTGCCTCCTTACCACTGCCAGTATAATCCCATAGAGTTAGCATGGGCATTTGCAAAAAACTATTACAACAAGCATATATAATCCCAACCTTCATCCAAAGCTAATGTTCACAAGTTATGGCGTATAGCTCTCAGTAATTTTACAGAGCAAATGTGGAAGAACAGTATTGCTCATTGTGAAACACTTATTAAAAGTGACTGGACAAAATACATGGGCACTTGTAGTCATAATATCGTTAACTGAATCTGATACTCATGAGTCCGACGTGGAATTCTCTTCAGATTCTGAAACAGACTGATTGTGGAAATATAAAAGTATCCACTATAAATTTCTTATTCTCTCTCTTTTTCTGTAGCACTACAGCCCTAGGTGCGTTTTGGCTTAAAATTCAATACTTACATTTCCAATTTGTAACTTTGTTTATAATATTTTTCTACTTTTGTCATAAAACCATCGAACATAACCTATCTTTATTTATTACTAGTTTAATCACTAGATTTGAAGTAAATTCCTTAAAAAAGTTACTATTATAAGTACACTCAAAAAATTTTACAACAATTATTTTTGACAGCCCAGAAGTTTCGTGAACAGAGTTTAAGGACAAAATGGCGGGCAAAATATTTTTTTATATAATTTTAAATACTATCTAGGAGTTTATCTGGCAATGAGATCTTTAGCATTTTCAACTGGTTTTGTACAAAATTTTTAATATCTCCAAACAGTTAACTTTAGACGTAGACAACTTTATATTAAAATTATTATCATTCCAATGCAAAAATATTAAGCTATTCAAAGTAAAAACAAATTTTTGGGCAAATCTGTAAAACCATAGTAGTTTGTGCGACGAGAGTAGATATAACGTCCATATCGCACCAGGATGAAGTTTGAGCACGACGCCGGGGTCGGAGTGCTCAATCATCTACTCGAGTTGTACTGTATATTTTATCTACGACCTATCAACGAAAAGAAAAATAGGAACCAAGGATTTTTTTAGAATCTTATTGAAAGTATTGAAAGTAAGTTCGTATTTACTTTTGTATTTCTGGGGTAATAACGTGACGTACGTTTCATTAGCTGCTGAACGAATATCTGGAGGGGTATCGTTAATCGATTCGTCACTAGAATCACTCATTTTTAACTATTTGTTTGACAGATTACACTTACTGACATTTTACCTTGCTCATAAGCACGGCCTGCTGAATTGTTTGATAAACGTCACAAACGTTTGCCACACACAATTCAGCAGGGCGTGCCCATAACAAAACAAACAATAGATGAAAATTGCCTAGGTAACCACGAATAACGTGGTTTGTGATCGGTGTATTTCATATCCGCCCATGTGTGGATATGAAATCATATTCGTTCAATTAACTACAATTGCCTATTTATCCAGTCTGTGGATTGTGAAGAAAACAGAATATTTACATGTGGGAGTAGAAATAATATTTTCGTAATGTGTACCACCGTTGTACACATAACTTCTATAGCATCAAATTTCATGTAACTTTTATAGTTTTATAAATAACTTTTACCCCCATGTCGTTGCCGGGTCATGTAACACTATAATTAAATAGAAGCAATTTTTTCTATTATAGCTACCTTAAGCTGCAACTTCAAACCCATATTTATATGAGCTTATTTGCTAAACCTATTGGGTCACTCCTAAAGTTCGTAACACTATTTTTTACACTTTGCAGATAAACGATTTGAAGAGCTTTGACATTAATTTAAAAATGTATAAACTATATCATATTTGTAGGAAGTTATAGTTTATCGTTACCTGATCTGTCACAATTGTGTATTGTCACAGTCACGTATTTTTGTTGAGAACTAGTATAATACAAATAATAACATCATGTGGGAAATTTAAAGTACCAAAACACGGAGCGTTGCTTAATTTAATTTTTATTTAAATAGTTTTTGTTTACTCTTTGTAGTACCTTTACCTTATCGACAGTATTTCTCCATATTATAATAATAATACTTTTTCAACTGATATTTTTAAATATAACTTAGTTCTAAGTATCCTCCTTAAAATGTAGGTGGACATGCTAGTTTATTATTGATATGCTTGTTAACTGGCTACGGATCTGTTAAGCCACTATCATCAAGAAGATTATGATCTGATGATTGATGACATCGTAGATATGGTTTTCTATAATCAATCATATCTTCGAGATCTGAAAGCAGGCATGGTGTTTTACAACCGAACGACGAGAGTATTCAATGGCAGTGCCCATCTATTGGTTAACTTGACGAAAGATTTTACGGTAATGCATATTTAACCTTTTATTTAACTATATGCCGAGGCTTGCCTTATATAGAATGTTGAAATACACATATTAGTTTGAAACGAGCACAAACTGATTTTGATTTTTTCCATTTACTTTATGTGTGTGAGATTGCTTTATTCTAAACCACATTTCATCTGATCACGATCATAATCGGCTTATCTTGATCCACTACTGGATGAAGGTCTTTTCCATTTCGTTCCATTTTCGTCGATCTCTGGTTTCTCTCATACACTGTACCCAAGCCAGCTTTTTAATGTCATTTTCCTACCTGATGTTTGGTTCATCTACTGTCCTTTATTCCAGCCACTATAAGAATAAGATTTCCAATTTTTCTATAAGTTTTAACACACTATGGCGATTGAAATAGATTATTTCAGCATTCCTTTCGCCTACTCTAAAAACCAATTTTGCTTCTAGCTTGTTTCAATTTACCTTTAAAAACTGCACAGCTAGATGATTTATATCCAATTTCATTCTCAATTTTTTCACTGCATGTGCACAGTTTAAACATTTTAGCTCATTATCTCTAGCTCGACATTCACTGATTAGATGCGACCCTGAACATCTTGAGCAAGCATCATCCCAACTAATTGTTACCGCACAAACACGATACAACTACATAATCGGGAAATAAACGTAGAATACAAGGCACTAGCTCTGTTACGATGGCGGTAACAAGAAAGGTTCGCCGGCTAGACCGCAGTCGAGATGGGCAGGTTCTTTACGACCTTTGAGTCAGGGTTGTACTCCGGTACGAGAGGTGAATGATGGTAAATTATTGAAAACGCCACCATATTCAGAATAGATCCAGCAAACAAAAACCAGCATAATTTTAGACAGTTTAATTATAAGTAGTTCAAAATCTATTTACAAACATAGGCATTATCCAATACAACAAAATAAAATGTATTTCACAATAAAATTGGTAGTTATACGAGACGTCCTGTTGCGAAAACCTGGCGTCATTGCAACCCGTCATACATCGGTGCGTTTGGTGGCCCTACAGTTTGTGCCCTAGTAAAACGACGGAACGCCACTGGCCGCGTTGTTAAGCCCTCGAAATTAGTCCCAGGAATACCAATCGTTAAACTTGAATCTCGGTCACAATGTCAAAGGCACGTGTAACTGCAAATATAGGTTAATTCGGCTATGCCAGGGTTATTTACTTACAACACCGGGTGGTGTGGAAGATTCGGCAAGCACCCTGTGAAGTGAGTGTTGTGTTTGTGCTGGATGCCATAGAATGAGAAGTCGACGGTGGATTCCAGCTGGGGCTCGGCTTCGAGTCTGGAACGGACGTCTGGAAAACGTCCCCACAGCGCTTGCCCTCCGGTGATGCTGTAGGAATTTGGTTGATTGGTGAGTAAGCCTCTGTAGTCAACAAATATTTAGAACAAATTTAAACAGCCTTTAAGATTAGCGATGTGCCGGGCCTCAATAATATGCAATCTGACACGGCCAGGGCGGGTATAATTATGCTGTGTAGCTGGCTTAATTATTACGAGAAGCATGCGAAATGGCCTTGTGAACCAGTCTTCGTCTCCAACATGTCTTCCAGGAAATTGTTACAAAATAATTATTGACGGAGCTTGGGCTAAAATGTAGGCTGGCTTTAGGTTATAATATTGACAGGGCAAACCAGTGAAGCGGTCCTCGGTGAGGTCGTCGCCTCAAGGAACTGGCTTTCAGGACGCAATTTTAATTCAGAAAAACGCGTTCCCGCTGGGCGAAACGTTACAGTCTTACTTCTTACAGTTTTTGTGCTATTAAATAATGCTTTGAAATACGTATGTAATGTGTCTCACTTTAAAAATAAAGTAAAACCACTCCGTAAATAAATTCCGTCAACAAAGGTTATTGAGGTTATGTTGTTATTCCGTTTACTAGCTGAGAGTATTGCGAGAGCGGAACATTTTATTTTGCATAGAAAGTTCAAAGCATTCTAGATGTAATTCTTTTTAAGACACCCAGTATTTCTCTATAATATCTTTCTACATCTTTAGTTATTTGGTCAAATTGCTTATATTATTGGTAGTTGCCTTCTCTGTTGTTGCTACTTTGTCAGAAGCTTCACGCATGATATTGGTGATACGTTCAGCATGTTCATATAGTCCCATATTTTTTATTTTGTCGATGAATGTTACTATATTTATGATTTCATTTCATACAGGTATGCATCTTTATGTTGTTTCATCTGTAATGATGTAATCAATTTGTTTTTTTTTAAATTTATTCAGTATCCAGAATTTCATTCAGTTATTAGAAATTACTAAATCTGCTATAGGTAATTACATGATATACAGAGTGTTCCCAAATCATTGCAGGAGCTCGTAATATCAGATATTTTATAATATTCTGAGACAAAAAAAGTAATACAATTTTGTCGAGACCCTAATCGTTTTCAAACGAGACGCTAATAAAGTTTTAAAAAAATCCATTGTGGGAGGCTAGCGATTTATAAAATTCATAGGAAAGCGCTGTAAACAAACGATGAAACCACGTTTATTGGTAATATTTTTCAGTTGCTTGTCAACCAACCGCCCAATATTTTTGTTTCAATACTACAATGAGTTACAATCCCGAAGAATATTCCAAAATGATAATAATTTGCAGTAAATGAAGCTGGTGCTCGAGAATATGCGATTCGGTTTTTAAGAACGAGACACCCAAAACGAAACGTTTTATCATGACAAAAGATAAATCATGCAAGAAATACAGGTACTTTGGTTTCTTCATATAAAGGTGTAGCTGGTCGCGCACATAGGGCACGAATCCAGGCTAATGAATATGCCGTGCTTCATGCTTTAGAAGAAGAACCAACAGATTCTGTACGAAACCTATCACGCATATTGAATATTTAAAAAGTTCTACACACAGAATTTTTGAAGAATAACAGACAATGTGCCTATAATTATAAGCGTGGATATTACCAGGACCATTTCTGCACCTGGATATTACAACAGGAACAGATGCATCCAGATTTTTAACGGATGAATCCATTTTCTCACGCGCAGTGATCTTCAATGGACACAACTGCCATATTTGGACCAATGAAAAGCCGCATGCTTTCAGGCCTAGACGTTTTCAACATAGTTTTAGCGTAAATGTATGGGCTGGTAATTTTGAAAATAACTTGATAAGAAACGGCACACAAGATGACAAAGTGTCGTCACATTTAAGTTGTCTCTGGAGATTAGACCCTTTGAAATTAGGAATTGTTTGAACGGAGAAATCTACGGTACTTTTTTAACCGTAGACCTACCAGAATTGTTGGAAGATTTTCCATTATCACAACGTTGTAACATGTGGTTTTAACACGATGGTGCTCTACCACACTTTGCATTGCACGCAAGAGCAATTTTAAACAAAACCTACCCAAATAGGCAGATATGACTAATCCCCATTGAACTATTTTCTTTGGGGCCATATAAAACAATATGTTTATAGGGAGGTTATTCATATCCTGGACGAGCTAGAGAACAAACTAACTGGCATTAGCAACGGTTACACCGAAAATGGTGCAAAGAACGGTGTTGGATTTAACCATATGCTTGCAAATGGAAGAGGGCAATTTTAAACATTTATCTCAGTAAGCAAAGATCTTGTTGAGTTGTGTTCAAAATGTCAATTTTTTAAATTAATAAATTATCAACCTCGCACACCGGATTTTTTTGCGAAACTTTAGCAGCGTCCCAAAAACGATTGAAGTCTCGACATAATTCTAATAAGATTTTTGTCCCAAATGTTACAAAAAAATCACCATTACGAGATCCTCGGGTTATTTTGGAATACCTTGTATACTTCCATACTTTTCTCACCACAGTATATGTACGTGATATCGTTATACATAGTAGAAATACGAAAAGTATAAAGTGTTTACTGCTCACGAAAAATTTTACTTTAGTTAGTGCCCTAGAGGAAATTTTAAAGAAAATCGTTCGACACTAATTAAGAACCAATAGAAAAATTTATTTTGGTATGGTTTCCAAGCCAACAAAGAAAATTCTTGATAATCTTTTTTAAATTGACTAACCTAACAGAAATTATTAGGATATAATTTTTTGACATTCACTGTTGGTTAGCAGGTTAGGTTTTGCCTCAGTTTTGACACAGACTGACCTGCTAACCTCGAAGTTGACATAGACTTACAGTGCCAGCAACATATTAGCAACTTACTTTGGATACATTTTTTTATATCAATTGATATTTTATTTTCGAGTAAAATTTAAATTTTACTTTTTATGGGCGTGTATAAGTGAGTATTTCTCCAAATTCTGGAAAGCCATTCCATCTATACCAATTTTGTTTTCCTGTGGAATCAATAGAAACGTGGAAATATTCTAAAATACTATAATGTAGACCAGTTATGTGGCTATTGCACGAGTTAAGTCTGAACATTTTGAAATATTATGAAGAATTGCCATCGGCATTTACCATGGGAATGTGGCCTTCGCCTGATGAGCTTTCTGAAAGTAGAAAACAATTACTTTTACATTACCTTTTGATTTTTAATAAGCTTCTAGCCTGCTTTAACCAATTTTAACAGTCTTGCCACTTCCCTGTGGACAACGCGTGTCAGGTTTACCATCTCGTGCGATTCTTACTATTGTCTCAGGTGGCATCTTCTTTGTCTGGCCCATCTGACGATATCTGGTACATTTCATTCTCTACGTATAGCTGATCACTGAACACTGCCATAATATGTAAATTGACTTCACCTTCCTCATGGAAATAAAATTACCTTTTAATTCAGTAACGTGTATATTGTGTGCAATAAATTTTTTTTGTAGTTTAACTTTAAAACTTCTGATCTTTTTTTTCCAAACATTCTCCAACAAAATGTTGTGATCGCTGGGGTTTTAGAGATCCCTCTAATATTTACTAGGCCTGTTCTTTTCTATAATATTTTCTGAATTATTGTGCTTTTTAGCTCTTATTTTGTTCTAAGATATAGCCAGGCGCATTTTCGAGCTTAACTTATTGCTTCTATAATCTTATACTTATGTCGGTGTCACCACTAGAGTTTAATATCAGCCGCATTTATCACTATGGGCACGTTACCTACATCAGTTTTACAGGAATCTGTTAAGCACCTGCTTTTTTTTTTTCCGACCCAAATGGCATTTACCTTTCGTATTGGAGCAGCTTGTGCATTTGTCCTATTCAAATACTTGCAGCTTTCCAAAGTAAATTATCTGTATGTTTGTCATCCGACAATTGTTGAATGTCTCATCCTCTTCGTATTTCTTTTTTGAGCTCATGTCCCATTCTGTGATCTTGTTTGCTGCTATTTCTTATGTGATTTTGTTTTGCTTATCTAACTCGTTTTCAGAGCTTTCAGCATACATCTGACTTTCGACTCTTAGCGCGTGTATTAATTTGTTTCATATGTATATATTGCAACCAATACACCTTTATTATTGTATTAATAATTATGTAAACATGTTTTTGTTGAATTTCCAGGCTTATAAGTTTATGAGTAACGAATACCGTTTCTTTCCACTCTCTGTCAATGTTAACTTGTGCGAAGAATATTCACGGAATACATTTAACTGCAAGACTATCTTAGATAAATATTCTAATATACGTTCGTGTCCTGCAAACAAGGTGATTAGAATATATGGAACGTATTTTTTTGCTCAATATTTCTATAATTACATCAAAAAGCTTACTCCGATTTTTGCAAAATTTTATATTTGAAGCTGTCCTTTGTCCTTTGCAAAACTAACAACTCTTTTTAGATAATTTTGAACAGGAGAGCACTTATTGTGTAAAAAAATCGGAGGATCACAAAATGAAGACTACTGGAATAACTTATCGATATTCGGTTACTGGATATCAAATTATTTAATTTTCTTTTTCTTCTCTTCTTTTATTTTTTGACTTTATATCATAAAGTTATTTAATATATTAATTTATTTCAGGGATTTTACTACGTAAAGAATGGATATCCAGATACGTCGCTCCTGCCACCGTGTATCCCACGAGGAAAATACAAGAATGCTTGTAAATTCTACCATAAAAGTGATTTATTTATGGAAGTCAATATTTATATAACAGTTGCTGATAAACCTACAAAGTGGCCAAAATAATTGTTTTTTATTTTTTGATAAGCTCTCTATATCTAGCTAAAATTCTTTACAGTTACTTGTGCTATAAATTTGTTGTTGTTATTATACAACACTGATGTTTTCTCTTTCGTATTATAGTATACAAAGTGAATATAAACTACGGAGTAATAGTACGTACTCACGTTAACAGTTACTTCATAAAAATGTTTTTTAATGTGTAAATAGTCTTAATTGAAATGTGCCCACATTTTGGGACAATCGATTTTCTTATAATGCGTGTGACTGGTGACGTTATCAGCGTCGTTTATTAATTAAAAGGCTATATGTTTGTTCGATAATTTAGTAGATCCACTCATTCTATTTGCCGAACATACATTTTACCAAGTTATGTTTGAAAATTTTCCTATAAAAATTAAAAATAAATAAAATAACAAAATTAATTATGCCTATGCAGTTACTCGTGCGATTTAAATAATTAACCTCTGTTTCAGAAATTTTAATCTCGCTAGAGTGCTTAGAAAATACGCCCTCTCGCTGTCGGGACATATTTTCATCGCAATCCAGCTGGTCGTGTAATCTGACCGCCATTATCGGTTAGTCACTATACACTTTATACATTACTGTTGATAAGTTGTTACATATATTACCAATCCAATTTTATTATTTTTTATTACGCCTGCCAATTGGAACCGGACCATACTTGAAGTGAAAACGACCCTAGGGTGATTGTCAATCACCATGGAAAATACCTAATTAAATTCAGTAGTATCCTTTGAGTAAATAAATAATGAAGTCTCAAATAACTTTGTCAGAAAAATGGCTTCTCGCTTCGTCAAAAATTATTAAATTATTTAAGAACTTATCTTCCCTAATTCATCGCGGCCAGTGATAAATCATTAGAATTTTGACAAATAATCTCCCTCAAGTGCTTTACCTTTAAGAAATAACCCTCGGCTGCGCCTCGAGTTGTTTCCACGCAACGCCGTTCAGGTTGCTATTTGTAAAAAATGTTGTGGGTAATTATCACTGCCTGTGGTAAATTATAGCTGATAATAAAAATAAAATTACCTACTATACTTATATATTAGTGATAATTAGAAACATCCCTATCTCCATCACAGACGAAGAAGAATTCGACGAATTTTCTTCGAAACATCTTCCCGTTTAAAGAGTAACCAGATTATTGAAAAATACACAACCTATACAAATCTGCGCCATTGGGCTTATTAAAAACAGAAAAAGCAAGAAACATTCTTCAATTGTCTGAATTGAACCACTGCAAGATGCGAGTTGAACCTAGACGTAATAGTGTAGATACTGACTAGTGCACTAATTCTCAATGTCTGGGTCACACAAAATACATAGTACTGCCACCTACAGGCAAGATGCATTAAATGCACTCGTATGTATCACTATTCGCAATGTACTAAACCACGAGCACAAAAACCACAATATGTAAACTACGGAGGCGAACATCCTGCGCACTACCTAGGATGCAGCTACGTACCTACTATATAAATCTCAATAAGAAAACGACACCTACACAACAAAAACCCACAGCACAAAACAAATATATTGCAATAAACACATTTTAAGCCATTACAATTATAATATCAGTTAATATCGTTTAAAATGTTATTTTAATAATATTCCATAGATGTGTTAATGTGATTTTGTAATTCCAATAAAATAGCACTGCCTTGATATAATTTGTTGTTAAACTGTATTTAAAAATAGTGTTAGCTATGATTTGAATATAAAATGTAATCAAAGCAGGCTTTGAGATCATAACGACAGTGTGAGATAGATGAAAAATACACAATTGGAGGAAGAAAAGCAAAGTTTGGTTGTGTTATTTTGGCTTCCCCACAAATAATGCTTTTAAACGTGAATAAATAATAATTTTCCAGTTAAAGTGCGTTTCAAATTAGTTGAGTGTCCTTTGGTAGACTGTAGAGGAGCTGACTTTGATTTGTAGAAACTCTGCACTACTCATATACTTTTTACCCCTGCAGAGTTTCTACAAATCAAAGTCAGCTCCTCTACAGTCTACCAAAGGACACTAGTATTTCGGTGGCTGTTTTAGAGATCCTAGCATATTAGTTGGAGCCCTGGAAGCTGGAGGTATGCAGCGCCCTTTGTAGAAAGCAGAAGAGCCCTAGGTGTGGGGCAAGGACCTGAATTGTAGGTACTTTGGAGTAAACGAGCTGCAGGCGGCGTTTAGGGAGGCATCGGGGCTTGTTACAGCACACCAACGGAAAAGAAATTCATCAAAGCGTCTCTTCAGTGTTTTGCTAAAGTGGCGTTTATTTCCTTACGTTTTTGTTATAACCTAGGCAACACATTAATACGTAATCACCAATGTAATTGTTGAAATAAAGTCAACTTGTTTCGTTGGATCGCCATATTTAACAGTTTGTTTCCATTAGTTTAAAAATACAGCATAATAGTAATTCCAGTAGATAAATAAGCAGTATTTTAAGCGATTGCATTTAACAAAACTATGACAATATATGTTTATAGCCAATATATTAGAAATAATTGTACAACTCAATTACTAATTTGATAGGATGTAGAAAACCCAACCCAAATGAGATAGAGTCGTTAATAAAACCTAAATAATAAAATACAACATTGCAAGAGCCTGCAAATCAAGACATAGGCAACTATTTGCATTGAACACAAAAATAAAATAATAACATTACAGTAGCAGATAGGGCATATTATCTTTATATTATGTAAGTTGTTGTGTGTGTGGTATGTTTGCATGCGGGAGAACGTAGTGTAAGTCGCGTGCTGCGCATTACCTCCGTTGCACTTCCCGCGAGGTATGAATGGTCCTCGACACCGAAAGGTAAAGGAGGCAATAGATCATGAATGAATGATATATAATAATAATAATAATAATAATATTGTTTATTGTGTTAATATACATATATATATATATACATAACACAAATGGAAGGAGTTCGATAAAAACCGATCTTCCACTCCCCCAGATTATCCTATACACGATTTACAACATGCACCATAGCAAATCAAAACTAAATATTATTACAAAATAAAAGAATATATAATATTATGATACCAAGTATGCTAACTAACTAAAATAAACAAAAGTTATTCTAAGTACATACTTTAAGTTTTAGTTTTTGTTTAAACAATGATTTTGACAAATATAAAATATCTAATACAGAGTTTAATAATCTGGCAGCACAATAGACGAAACAACCTTCAAATTTTGCTGTTCTGTGAACAGGTATTATAAAATAGTTATACCTTATATTCAAACTATGTATATTCGAGCTTCTTGTTAGCAAATCATACAAATATGGCGGGCATCTAGAATGTACAAGTTTGAACAAAAACATCCCAAATAAATATTCTGATCTACTTCGAATATTTAGTTCATTGCTTCTTACTAGATAAGCCGTAATTGAGTGACGAAAAGGTACACAAAAGGCAAATCGAATGCAAGCATTTTGGATTCTCTGTAATTTATTCCTATTTTCTTGAGTTAAAAATTTAAAATAAACTGCATTACAGTAGTCTATGTTAGGATATATTAGGCTCTGGATTAATTTTAACTTAACTTCACAATCTAATGTGTATTTGAATCTATACAATAGCTTTAATTTCATAAAAGACACTCTAAAAATTTTATTGACATGATCATCGAAGGCAAGAGCATTATCAATTATTAGTCCGAGACTTTTAGCCGAAGTCACCCACTTTATTTCAGACCCATTTAGGATCAACTGATGATTAGATAAATCTATGATTTGTCTATTTTTACCACTTCCAATACACATAGCGACCGATTTTGTAGGGTTAACACGCATACCATTTCTCTCACACCACTCATAAAAACTGGATAAGTCTTTATTTATATTGTCGATGGTAATACCGATTTCATCAATTGTGGAAGATATGTAGAGTTGTACATCATCGGCATACAGATGATATTGGCAGTATTTTAAAGATCGCGGTAGATCAAAAGTAAAGATGGAGAACAATAAGGGACCCAGAATACTGCCCTGTGGAACTCCACTTCTAGTATTGTGTACGTGTGTATGTGACTAAACTCCTTCTAAACGGCTGGACCGATTTTGATGAAATTTTTTGTGTGTATTTGAGTGGGTCCCTGAATGATTTAGATTCACAATTGGACTCGGTAGGTGGGGCTGCAATCGGGTTCGAGAAATGTTTAAAAAAATTTTGTTTAATTTTTTTTTAAGATTTCTTGCATACCAGAACATATAACTCTAAAATTTCACCCCTTCCCCCCACTACCCCCAATATTTTTTAAAATAAAAACATTTCGAAAATCGAAAAAACCTTTGCTGAACCTGCTAATAGCAGGCAAACCAACGTTCGGGCAGGACAACGTCTGTCTGGTCCCCCAAAATTTCACCCCCCCCCCCCATCACCCCAATATTTTTTAGAATGAAATTATTTATATATATAATTATTCTGTACATGTGTATGTGACTGAACTCCTCCTAAACGGCTGGACCGATTTTGATGAAATTTTTTGTGTGTGTTTGAGTGGGCCACTGGATGGTGTAGATTTATAACTGGACCCGGTAGATGGCGCTGCAATTGGATTCTAGGATTTTTTTTAAATTTGTTGACGATTTTTTAAAATTTATTTTAAGATTTCTCGCATATCAGAACATATAACCCTAACATTTAAACATTTAAAATAAAAAATTCGAATATCGAAAAAACGTTTGTTGAACCCGCTAATAACAGGCAAACCAACGTTCAGGCAGGACAACGTCTGTCGGGTCCGCTACCCCTTAGGGGGTTAAATGGGGTAAATAAGCCTAAAAATCGATATGGGTGTCGTTATTGAAGATTTTTGGGACGTTGATTGCGAAAATTTTATTTATTTTTAAGTGCAAGATGATGGACATGACATAAAATTAAAACTCTATAGCGGTGAAACGGGGTTTTATTTTTGGGCAGAACAACGTTTGCCGGGCCAGCTAGTCGTAATATATAACTTTGTAACCCCAGGTACTTGTTTCGCCCAGAGTATGACCCACACACTTTCCAGTAATGCTGAACAGACTTTTCCTAACTCTCGACAACCGTTGTCTATCACTGACCTAATTCAATCAATTTAGAACATATTAAACTCGTTTTCATGATCAAACAAAATCATTTATCTTATTGATTCCTCCCCTTTTCAATGGCAAATAACTCACCACACATCCTATCTCAGCTAATTATCGGAAACTTTAATGCCGATGGTTTATTAAAACAAAGAGCACTTATTATTGCTTTTCTAGGAAGGCACAATATAGACATATTAACAGCCACCGACACATATTTCGCAAACGGCGAAAAGCTGAACATACCTCAGTACGATATTTATCGGCACGATCGTGAGATATATTTTGCATCAGGAAGCGTCACGTCGCTATAATGATTAACCCCACCTTATCCCCACATTCATATGAAATAGAAAGGCTAACTAACCTTAAATCAGTTGCTGTTAATTTAGAGCTTATAAACAAGAGAAATCTGAAGGTTATTGCAGTTTATAAACCACCAAATAACGACTACTGAAAGAAGATGTAGCAACTCTCTTTAGCAGTGATACCTCAACATTAGCTATTGGTGATTACTGGAGTTGTAGAACCAACAACCCAAGTGGAAATAGATTGTAGAGCTTTATTTCAAATCACGTTATTCTCTTGTCAGCGCCCACCTGATATGTTGGATATATGTTTGTTCAAAGATCTTTCAGCACTGATAATAACATGTGTTCAAAAAGAAATTACATAAGAGTTGGCCATAGAAATCAAAACTAATGTCAGCAGCAAGCTTTAGAGACAGCAAACCTTAGAATTTCTATAACAGATTATAATATAAACTTATGATAATAAGAACAATGACAGTTAATGAATTATAAAGCTTGCTGCCCAATCCTTATGTAGTTTCTTTTGAACACACGGTACAAACCGTACTAACAGAGCTTGAATCGGACCACCTTCCCATTTTAACCCCATTATAGCACTACCGTAGCCAAACACCTACCCAAGAGTAATTCACTGCTATGTAGACTCGACCGAGTTCCAAGAGGTATTAAAAGAAGCTATAGTGTGCCCTGCCTCAATTGAATGAACTGAAGATATTGATTCTGAAACTTAAAAAACCATTCAGTTATATCCGTAGCTATAACTCGCACTGCTACCATTGAGATTAAACTTAAAACGAACTACTAAAACCAACCTGCTCACATATTAACCCTAATTAAAAATAAAAGTAGATTAGGACGCCTTTGCCTAAGAATAAGGGACCCCTTAACCCTTTAACGCGCAAAATTACTGTACGAGAGAAAAATGTAAATTTTATGTCGTATGCGTTCTTTGAGATGCCAGGAAACCGAAAAACAACTTTTTTTTTCAAAAATCCATTTTCACTTTCCCAAAATATGCTGGTAAACCGTTATACCAGTGAGCATTCAGGACAAAAGATGCTGGTAAACCGTTCTACCAGTGAACATTCAGGACAAAATATGTTGTGAATGTTCACTGGTATAACAGGTTGTAAAATAGTTTTTGAAATTTGAACTGAATAATATAAACCCTTGCGAGTGGAACACTAACGTTCTGTTTAAAATTTATGACTACCCCATCGTAAACAATCAAAAATTTCAGCTAAAATGCCACCGCGATCGGTTTAACCGTAAATATTTGCCTAGCGCAACATAGCAGCAAAGCCAATTCGATTATATCTTCAGTAGATATGTTTATAAATACTCAAAACACAAAAACAAATTGTATAAAACGTACGTTATTACTAAAAAATTAGACATAAATATAGACTATTTTTGCGACGCAAATGAAAGGTTTCCAAATATCAATTTATTTTTCAAAATCAGGACAAAATTATTTCTACTACTTATCAATATTATAATCCTTACATATTATACTAAAACACTTACCAGCTGAAAACTTGAAAGTTGCTCCCCCAAACTAATAACAAACACAAAACTTCACCAATGCGCGTACACATTTCAAAGTCGTGACGCGGAATGCACGCTGGTAATACTGTCATACCAGCTACACATTTATACCAAGGTTTATTGGGGTAGTTTTATAACTACAATAATTGTAGAAAATATGAAATTAGACAAAGGAACTGCAATGTCTGTAGAACGGACACAAGACGTTTCAGAGCAATATTAAGTTTCAAACAAATGTTATTGATTGTTATGCGTAGTGGTATAACTGTCTACCAGAGAGCGTTAAAGGGTTCATTAAAACGCAACTGAACCGCTCGATCCTTCAATGTGGAAAGCTACGAAAAGAATACTGAAATAGATATCTCAGAGTTCCACAGTTAAAATGAATAATGAACTATTCGCATCAGACCAAGAAAAGTGTGATATTTTTGGTACACATTTTGAATGCACATTTACGACCCGAATCGCCGATGACAATAAAGAATTTGAGCAAGAGTCTCTGCAGAGCTGGATAATAACTTTCCAAATATACCGCATTAATTATTTCTACTTCACCTGTTGAAATACAGGCATTTATCAAGAAACTCCTATCTAAAAATCACCTGAACACGACCTGATATAGCCATCATTTTTCTACTTCTCTATTATTTTCTACGCCTGTGCGGGGGATATTTCCAACAACTTGAAAACATGCTTACGTGCTTCTATTGCGAAAACCCGGAAGAGGCTACAACCCAATAAGTCTTCTTCCCACAATGTCAAAAATTATCTCTGATCGCCTTTGGACATATTTATTAAAAAACAATGTTATTTCTACATTTCAATATGATTTTTGCAAGAAATACTCTACGATTCACCGTCTCGCTTCTCGCAACTTCTCGAAAACAGCTCTGAAAATTAACAGCATGTCGTAGCACTCTTGCTTGATGTCGCACAACCGTTCGATAGAGTTTGGGCCGATGCTTTACTCTACAAAATGCTGAAAGTTAACACTCATCACTATCTTCTATGCATTACCAAATATTTTCTGAGAATACGTTTATTTTCAGTAAGTATCCATTGTTCCCTTTCATTAATTAAACCTATTAGTGCTGAAGTCCCACAAGGCTCTATATTAGGACCTACACCGTTCAATATGTTCGTCCACGATCTACCAGAACCAACTAATTCAACTACTAGCCATGTACGCTGGCGACACAGTGCTACTTTGTTGTAAATTATGTAAACATACTACTTTTCGGTAAATAATAAAAAATCTAGGAAAGTAGTTAACATTCTATATTATAAAGCGTCACGTAAAAAAAAATTAAATTTTAATATTAAGTCTTGGTATGTTGAAAAATATTAAAAAATTTAAACATTAATTTTTAGCTAAAGTTGTAAAAGATTAGGGTTTTTTTATCCTTGAAGTTATTCAGTTAGTTAAAAATAATACACTTTAAAAAAATCTCATTGAAATCCTACTTAATTTCCGTAAAATAGCACTTTTCGGATTTTTACAATTTCGAAAACTTCCATTCTCCAAATAAGTAAGAATCACGCGATATATATAATAGAGGCTAAATAAGTTTTTAGATAAGCACAAATTATTGACGTAAAAAGTTATTCCTTTTAAGTTTCGTGGGCAGCACCGGATGATACAAATTTTGAGGTGGTAATATTTTACATTTTATCAAACCGTACCAGCTTGTATCGTATTTTTCGGGGTTAACTATTTTAATAGAGTGTCCAACAGTATCATCATCATAATACACAACTGTTCGATATAAACGTATAATATGAATATATTTTATTTTAGTGTTTTCACCATCGGCTTCAGCTCTTAATTTTATTATGTTTGTTCTTCCGCCATAGAAAGCCTCTCTGGGGTCTAATGGCTCCCTAAATGTGTATTTACCGTAAGCACAAGGATTAATAGAATGACATTTTCAATTAAGTTATATCCCAACTCTCTAATCTAACCCTGTTAATGAATAACTGTTACATAAATTCTGTAAATGTTCTTTCCCAGTTGTCTAAATGAGGAGACTTTTGTTTTATCCAATTTACATGTTCTAAACAGTCTCTTCATTTAGACAACTGGAAAAGAAGATTTTTGTAACAGTAACTCAATAACAGAGCTAGATTAGGGTTTTGCAGCCATTTAAATAAATATTAATTAGAATTGAAAAATATTTCTCCTAAAAAGCGCCTTGCATAAAAAACGTGAAAATTATGCAAGCATACTACTTTTCGGTAAATAATAAAAAATCTGAAAAACTAATTAACATTTTATATTATTTTTTCCACTATAAGTTTTAAGGCTCCACATAAAAAATTGAATTTTAATATTAAGTCTTGATATGTAAAGTTTTGAAAAATATTAAAAAAATTGAAAAATGAATTGTTAGCTAAAGTTAAAAAAATAAGGGTTTTCTGGATTTAAAATTGTTCAGTTAGCTAAAAATAACACACTCTAAAAAAATCTTATTGAAATGTTTCTTAGTTTCCAAGAAATAGCATTTCTTAGATTTTTACAATTTTGAAAAACTCCATTTTCTAAATAAGTAAAAATTAATCGGTATATATGATAGAGGCTAAATAGGTTTTTAGACAAGCACAAATTATTTACGTAAAAAGTTTTTTTGGACAATCAAAAATAAAAATTTTCCCAAATTATGCCGACTTTTTGGTGGACATTGTATATAAAAGTTTTGTTTTATAGTCTACTCATATTAACCATATTTAATTGCACTGTCCTCAAATATCAACTGAATCAATAAAAAAATCATATTAATAAAATTAAAAATAATAAAATTATAAGAAAAATATATTTAACAAAAATAAGAGGAAGAACAAAAAAAGAAAATGCATAGTTTTTTGAGTGTCCTCAGAACGTTTAAAAATGTTGGGCAACGATTTTGCATACTTTTGTGTGCAATGTGCTATCGACACTTGAGAAAATTTCAAAATTTTCAAATGATATTTTATGAATGGACTTAGTTTTATTTAAACAAAATTTTGAAAAGAAATGCGTTTTATAGTGACACAATCCTGAAAGGTTACCAAAAATGCAATGACAGTCCTTTTGGAAAATATTTTTAAATATTGCACCAATATATGCAAATGGTCCAGTTCATTTGTTGAGCAGTATAGTATATCAAACAAATGAAACTACTTTTTTGCTCCTAAGCAAGCCCTCATATTTGTAATTATATCATAATGATGATATCTTTTATATAAATAAATAAATGTTTCGTAACCCTTACTACCTTTATATATTATCGTGATAAAGTTTGTTGAGCAAACATTTTTTATTCAAATTTCTAACACCTTTC
>CALNHX010005821.1:0-40618 GCA_940337035.1 Agriotes lineatus | reverse complement strand
GCCGTGGTTGCCCTTTTAGATGACAAAACATTCTGAAAATTACTTTCTCTCCAATTGTAAAGAGTAGAACAGTGGTCAGGATAGCGGCCATTTTGTTTTTAATTAGGTCAATTAAAATTATCGATTAAATTGATTGATCTAATTAAACCGTCAATTAAACCGCGAATCAAATGCTCTAATTAAACCGCGGATCTTTTTTCTAATATTTGCCATTTGTCTCCAATTGGTAAGTCCGATCATGTTGTTATATGTGCCACTCTGCAAGTTGTTTATCAAAGCTTGGACTCTCGTAATAAAATTATATACAAAACACGTATTAAGTATGACAACGTTACTGACGATCTCAACTCCATCAACTGGTGTCAAGCTATGAGTTCTCTAAATGTTCACAATTCTTGGTCGCTTTTACATACACAATTATCTACTTCTGTCAAAACTAATTCCACCTTAAAACCTATCAAAGTAAATCCCTCTAAACCGTGGCTGGAAAGTAAGATATTCGTAATGATATCGACTAAAAAGCGTTTATGGAATAGGTATCGTAAAACAAAAGCCATGGAAGACTACCATAACCATCGACAATACTCGAACCACCTTATATCAGTGATCGATCTAGCAAAAAAGAACTACGAAGATAAAATCGCCAATTCCAAGAACTCAAAGCAATTTTATAAATATGTACGGGCATCCCTTTCATCTACTGTTCAAGTTCCTTTAGTTAAGTCAAGTGACGGAGCAATTGCAAAAAATCGACACGAATGCGCAAATATACTTGCTGATACCTTTTTATCTGCCTATTCTGATGTACCTAATCTTGTTATTCCGCCTATTCAATTTCCGAGGACTACCAGAAGCTTAACCGATGTTAACTTTACTCCTGAACTAATTGAAGAAAAATTATCTACACTGAAGTCTTCTACTGCGCCAGGCCTTGATCATCTATCTGCTGTGTTGCTGAAAACTTGTTCGCGTGTTATTTCTGAACCTCTAGCAAAAATCATGCAAAAATCCTTTGCCGAACATGAACTTCCAAATTCGTGGAGGAGTGCAGTTGTCACACCCATATTTAAAAAGGGAGACAAGCTAGACTCAAATAATTACCGCCCCATTAGTTTAACGCCAATTACAGCAAAAATCATGGAGTCCTTAATTGTGGACAGAGTAGTACCTTTCTTGTTGGATGAGAATATTTTACCTGCTCAACAACATGGATTTACTCCTGGTAGATCTGTAATTACCAATCTCCTGGAATGCATTAATAATTGGACAATGGCTCTAGACAACGCATCCCCCACTGATGTGATATATCTGGATTTTTCTCGTGCCTTTGATCGGGTACCTCACTCTGCCCTCTTAGCCAAGCTTGAACAGGCTGGCATACGCGGGAATCTATTGTCATGGATACAGGCTTTTCTTCAGGATCGATCATTCTGTGTTCGTGTTGGAGAATGTTTATCTGACATCAAACCAGTGTTAAGTGGTGTTCCACAAGGGTCGGTGCTGGGTCCCATCCTATTCGCAGTGTACATCGCAGACCTTCCTCATATTTTGCGTAGTAGCTCTTCCTATTATGCAGATGACACCAAGCTGTACGCCTCAGTGAAGCAACGAACTGTTTTGCAAGATGATCTTGACTCGCTATCGGTATGGTGTAATGAGTGGTGTTTGCCGTTAAATATTACTAAGTGTGTAGTGTTGCATTTAGGAAAAACTAACCCACTGCATAATTATTATATTTCGGGTAACCTGTTACTTTCTGTTACCAGTCACAAAGATCTAGGCGTAACAATTACCACCGACTTATCATGGTCTGAACACATTTCAGATGTGTGTAACAAAGCCAATAAGCTTCTGTATATACTACATAAAGCATTTAGGAACGTCTCTCCAACTACATTTGCCAAACTATATTGCACATATGTTCGTCCCATTCTGGAATTTGCTGGTCCTGTTTGGCATCCGGACTTAATTAGAGACAGAAACTTATTGGAAAATGTACAGCGGAAAGCAACTCGCCTACCATATGGACGCTTGCGACCATCATACTACGAACGGCTTGAAGTTCTACATTTAACCACCTTCGAAATGCGACGCTCTCGAAGTGACTTAATTATTACTTTTCGCGCACTAAATAGACTGTTCTCTTGTGACGTCAGTTCTCTCTACAAACTTAATGCCGATGACCGTCTCCGGGGCCACCGTTTGAAGTTAAAAAGAGAGTTAGCAAGATTAACGTGTAGAAGATCGTTTATTGTAAACCGAGTGTTTCATATGTGGAACAGTCTACCTGTCGATATAGTCGACGCTCCTACGATCAATACATTTAAAAACAGAATAGACATTTTTCTTTCCGTTTTTGTTAATAAATAATTCAATTATGTTATAATTTCAAATCTAGATATAAGTTGTCTTATATAATTATTATTGTTTAGCGTTACACGTTATGAGTTTAGTTTGTAATCAGAGCTTCATAGGGTCATTCCTCTGCTCTGCGTTTATTTTAATAATAATAATAATAATAATAATAATTCGCGGATTGACCTAATTAATCACATATGAAGTTTGTGGATTATGTCAAAGGTCAACGCGAATTAAATTGATTGACCTAATTAAATCCGCGAATTAAATCCGCGGATTGACCTAATTAATTCCGCGGTTTGACCCAATTAATTTCGCGGTTTGCTCTAATTAATCACATATGAAGTTTGATATGTAATTTACATATGTGCTACTGATTAAATTACGCATTAGCTTCCGATTAAAATTACGCGTCGGACTTCGGCGGCCATCTTGGATTTCTGGCGCGAATATTTGAAATTTAAATTTTTTCAGATTTTTTTTCAAAGTCCGAGTTTTTGAATTTAAACTTCGCGGTGTGTCGTCCATCTTTGTTTTCTGCGCGCGCACTTCTCACAGGTGTCGTTTTTAATTTCGAATTTTCGCGGAAATATTTGAATTTCAAACTGGTAGATCTTCCGTCTCCCTCATCGAAGCTACTCTCTCTCTCATGCACGGAGGCCATTTTAATTTCGCGCGAATATTTGAATTTTAATTTTTTTTCAGATTTTTCTAAGTCCCTGTTTTGAATTTAATTTCTCGGGTGTCGTCCATCTTGGTTTTCTCACATTTATTTTAATTTAAAAAAAGCTTCCTGCGATGTCCCATGCCTGGAGTCGAACCAGCGATCACAGCATTACGAGTACGGAGTCTTAACCAACTGGGCTATCGAAACCATCGAGGTTAAAGGAATTAAACATAGTCACTTACGTGTCACACCGCTCGAATTTAAACAAACTATTTTTTGAGAAATATGATTTATAAGAACGGGGATGTGTAGCTTGTGGTGTTAAATGACTTGTAGTAATTTTAAAAAACTGATTTTACGGTTGGATGTGTCATAATTAATAATTTTATAATTTGTGCCTGCTATATGGCTGGATTAACGAGGTTCTCATTGTCCCTACCTACTATAGGAAATTCTGTCTAAGTTCCCTTTTTAAAACAGGTCGGTGCCTGTGTTTTGTCTGGTTTTAAAGGTTTGAACATTGTACCACTTAGCTGTTCTGACATTACGCTTACATATTCATATTATAAATAATTTTAAATGTTATTTTCGACTGAGTTTTAGCCGCTTATAAATTACAACAGCTAGTTTAAAAATTAAATGGGGGGATAAGAGGTAAAGCCAGATCGTAAATATAAAAACGAGTTACAAATTTGATTTTAATATACTCCTGAAATACTAAGTATGAAAAAGTCTCATATAGGTAAAAAAGCCGGGTTGTGTTGCTCTCAGCTACAGTGTTTCGGCTACTTTCCAAGTCGTAAATATAAAAACGAGCTACAAATTTGATTTTAATATAGTCCTGAAATACTAAGTATGAAAAGATCTCATATAATATTATTAAATTATTTATAAAACCACGGCTATTATCCATTTTTCATATTTGAAATGCTAGAATATGTTTAATTTTACGGTTCTATGTGTAATTACAAAAGACATTATAGCACCGATGCGAACTTTCTATTTTGTCATCCTCAAATGGCCTAACCAGTCGTTGCCTGTCGGCCACAATTATATATATCAGCAATAACATGAACAAGAAGATATACGTATTGCTTGAGTAAGAAAGAGATAAACATATAATCCGTTCACGACCTTTTTGGGACAGAGTTGGCTATTATTTTTTCTTTTCATGTTGGACTAACTGATTCGGTGATGTAGCGGATGCAACTTTTTTTCTGTCAGTGTCTGTTTGACATTTTCTTGCCACCACATTGCCAAACTTATTATTTTAATATTCGTAAGAAAATAAATGCTTTATCAAGTGTGTAAAAGTAATTTTAATTTCCGTCAAAGGAAAAATCAAAATGCCCAATATAATTTTGCTACAACAAAAAATTTCCATTAAACGATGCTAGTTGCAGTTTAAAAAGGACAGACCAGATCTAAAAGAACACGAGTTGATGTCGAGACTAGAGAGAGATCCGGCAACAATGTACCTATTCAGAAAATATAACCTTAAACTGAAAACAACCTAACCTAACAAAAAAAGTGTCAGTTTGCATTAGGGAGTTTAGTTGCCGCAGAGGTACTGCCAACAAAATTACTAGATTACGAAAATACGTCTGTGTTGACGACCAATAAAAATAAATTTGAATAAAAATACGCAAAAATTACGAAAAGACGTATGTGTTGATCCCCAAAGTAACAAAAATTTGAATAAAAACGCACAATTTCGTTGACAATTTTTACAAAGCGACCTTATAGTACCGAAAAAATGATGTAAAAAAGTTTTAAGAGTTATTTCTAAGCATAATTTTGCAAACGTTTAACAAATAAACCGTAATTTTTTAAAGTACATCACACAATTATGAAATCGTAGTTCAATTTATATGAATTTCGATACTTTGTATGTGAAAAATAGCTTCAATTACTAATATTTGAATAAAAACATGCAATTTCCAAAGCATTTCGTTTAAAATTTTAGAAAATCGACAGCATCTCGCATGAAAATTTATAAAAATCGGCATCTTGTCACATTAAATTCTGCAAAAACATGCAATTTCCAAAGCATTTCGTTTAAAATTTTAGAAAATCGACAGCATCTCGCAAGAAAATTTATAAAAATCGGCATCTTGTCACATTAAATTCTGCAAAAACGATAAAAAACAATATTTTTATACAACTTTCATTAAAAAATAGTAAAATTTTACGAAAATACGTTTGTGTTGACGACAAATGAAAATAAATTTGAATAGAAACACGCAAAAATTACGAAAAGACGTATGTGTTGACCCCCAAAGTAACAAAAATTTTAATAAAATCACGCAATCATACAGCATCTCACATAAATTTTCGCAAATATCGACATCATGTCACATAAATTATACAAAAACTGTCATCACGTCACTTGAAATTATACAAAATACGATATTTTTATTCAACACACGATGAAAATTGAACAAAAATCACGCAATCACACATCATATCACATAAATTTACACAAAAATCGACATCATGTCACATAAATTATACAAAAACTGACATCATATCATTTGAAATTATACAAAAAACGATATTTTATTCAACACACGATAAAAATTGAACAAAAATCATGCAATTACAAGCCATCCCACATAAATTTTCACAAAAATCGACATCATGTTACATAAACTATGCATAATTTTGCAAATGTTTTACACTTTTTATAAAATGCATCGCTCAAAATTAAAAGAAATAGCAATTTCGTTGAAAAATTTGCAAATGTTTTACACTTTTCTATAAAATGTATCGCCCAAAATTAAAAGAAATCACAATTTTCTAAATTATATCACGCCATTATGAAATCGTAGATTGATTTTTGAAATTTTACACTTTGTAACTGTAAAATAACTGCAAATACTAATATTTTAGCTTTAGACTTTGTAATTATTGCAGATTCGAGAAAAAACAAAAGCAGAGTAGAAATAAAAAACACAAACACTTTGTAATAAACAAATATATTGTTCTTATTTCGTATAATACTTAATAATATAAATATAAATGTACAGCAGAATGTCTTATTTTCTAAAAATTCGCTAGCAATTTACAAAACTGTAGTTTAAGGTGCACGACATTTCAAATTAAAAAGGCTGTAAGTAATAAAATCAGAATTTCATTGTGTAATTTTAAAGTTTAAGATGCACCCAATCTAGAATTCCCTTCGTTTTTGGTGTTGATGACATCTGCCTTAGAGGCGTTTTTCTAACGGCCCTTTTTTGGAGGCGTTTCCTTATCGGCGTTCTTCTGACTGAACCTTTTTGATGTGGACTTGGATGAGTAGCTGGTGTTTTTAATTTATATTCTAAATCGGACTCGCAGTTATCAGTTTCCATTTCGGTTTTTCCTGTAGTACCAGTCGGGGTTGGCTTCTTTTGCTGTTTAAGTTTAGCTAGCAGCACATTAGCAACGTTAAGGTCTTTGATGTAATCAGCAAACTGTAGGCGTCCGGGTGGATTAATAGTTTTTCCAGGCCGAAGAGTGTCGTGAATTAAATCGACTATGTTAGACGCCGGTAAAATTTCACCCTTTATAGTAACGGTACCCTTGTGATCCCAGCTCACATCGCTTGAGGTACTCAAAATGCGTAGGAAAACTTCAGCTTTTTTCTTAAAAGTTTTGGGAAGTGTAGATAAAATAACGGCATTTGATAGGCTGTCACTGATTGTTTCAATAGGTATTTTGATTGGCTGCCGCGCCTGGTTTGTGAAATGAAGGAATCGTTGTAAAACCTGATTGTACTGGATCCATTTATCGTGATCAGTTAATTTGGACTTTAAAACTTTTTGCATTTCGTCATCAAGCTGTGATAATATATTTTTCTCCGCATCATCGCCAAACTTAAGACGTTGGACAAATTCCGGCGATACAATCAACATCTTCCGCTCTTTGTCCATTTTAGTCGAAAAGGAGCTCAGTCGTTTGTTCTGGTAGAGCCGTCGTGAATAAACTAGCTTAAAATCAAGATTTTCATAATAAATATATCAAAAAAAAAATGACAGGTACGGGAATCGAACCCGTATTCTCTCTAGAGATCAGAGCTTGAATATGACGCCTTAACCATTCGGCCAACCTGACTCCCTATATAAATGAGCACTCTCTGCCTAATTAAAAAAATATATAGTTTAAAAGTCTTCTATTTGCAATTTCATACAATATTTCATATAAATTAAGCCATGTACAAATTTCTAAATCGGTTTTGATATATATTTTTTCGAAAGACATGACCCTCAGCTGCCGTTTTATTATTTGTCGTGATTCGCCTTCGATGAATTTTACAAGGGCCATCCTGTCTGCGATGTGACGCACGCAGTGTTTCCATACCTTTTTATTTTAAATTCTATAAAATCAGAGGTCCAAACTGCTGCCGCATCAGGTAACAGAGTACAATGGTTTAAAACGTGTTAGTGCGGCAGCAGTCGGGCCTCTGGTTTTATAGAATTTTAAAATAAAAAGGGATGGAGACATTGCATACGTCACACAGCAGACAGGTTGGCTCTTGTAAATTCGACGATGACGCATCTCGACAAATAATAAAACGGCAGCTGAGGGTCATGTCTTTCGATAAAATATATATCAAAACCGATTTCGAAATTTGTACATGGCTTAATTTATATGAAATATTGTATGAAATTGCAAATAGAAGACTTTTAAACTATATGTTTTCTTAATTAGGCAGAGAGTGCTCGTTTATATAGGGAGTCAGGTTGGCCGAATGGTTAAGGCGTCAGATTCAAGCTCTGATCTCTAGAGAGAATACGGGTTCGATTCCCGTACCTGTCATATTTTTTTTTTTATATATTTATTATGAAAGTCTTGATTTTAAGCTAGTTTATTCACGACTGCTCTACCAGAACAAACGACTGAGCTCCTTTTCGACTAAAATGGACAAAGAGCGGAAGATGTTGATTGTATCGCCGGAATTTGTCCAACGTCTTAAGTTTGGCGATGATGCGGAGAAAAATATATTATCACAGCTTGATGACGAAATGCAAAAAGTTTTAAAGTCCAAATTAACTGATCACGATAAATGGATCCAGTACAATCAGGTTTTACAACGATTCCTTCATTTCACAAACCAGGCGCGGCAGCCAATCAAAATACCTATTGAAACAACCAGTGACAGCCTATCAAATGCCGTTATTTTATCTACACTTCCCAAAACTTTTAAGAAAAAAGCTGAAGTTTTCCTACGCATTTTGAGCACCTCAAGCGATGTGAGCTGGGATCACAAGGGTACCGTTACTATAAAGGGTGAAATTTTACCGGCGTCTAACAGTCGATTTAATTCACGACACTCTGCGGCCTCGAAAAACTATTAATCCACCCGGACGCCTACAGTTTGCTGATTACATCAAAGACCTTAACGTTGCTAATGTGCTGCTAGCTAAACCTAAACAGCAAAAGAAGCCAACCCCGACTGGTACTACAGGAATAACCGAAATGGAAACTGATAACTGCGAGTCCGATTTAGAATATAAATTAAAAACACCAGCTACTCATCCAAGTCCACATCAAAAAGTTCAGTCAGAAGAACGCCGATAAGGAAACGCCTCCAAAAAAGGGCCGTTAGAAAAACGCCTCTAAGGCAGATGTCATCAACACCAAAAACGAAGGGAATTCTAGATTGGGTGCATCTTAAACTTTAAAATTACACAATGAAATTCTGATTTTATTACTTACAGCCTTTTTAATTTGAAATGTCGTGCACCTCAAACTACAGTTTTGTAAATTGCTAGCGAATTTTTAGAAAATAAGACATTCTGCTGTACATTTATATTTATATTATTAAGTATTATACGAAATAAGAACAATATATTTGTTTATTACAAAGTGTTTGTGTTTTTTATTTCTACTCTGCTTTTGTTTTTTCTCGAATCTGCAATAATTACAAAGTCTAAAGCTAAAATATTAGTATTTGCAGTTATTTTACAGTTACAAAGTGTAAAATTTCAAAAATCAATCTACGATTTCATAATGGCGTGATATAATTTAAAAAATTGTGATTTCTTTTAATTTTGGGCGATACATTTTATAGAAAAGTGTAAAACATTTGCAAATTTTTCAACGAAATTGCTATTTCTTTTAATTTTGAGCGATGCATTTTATAAAAAGTGTAAAACATTTGCAAAATTATGCATAGTTTATGTAACATGATGTCGATTTTTGTGAAAATTTATGTGGGATGGCTTGTAATTGCATGATTTTTGTTCAATTTTCATCGTGTGTTGAATAAAATATCGTTTTTTGTATAATTTCAAGTGATATGATGTCAGTTTTTGTATAATTTATGTGACATGATGTCGATTTTTGTGTAAATTTATGTGATATGATGTGTGATTGCGTGATTTTTGTTCAATTTTCATCGTGTGTTGAATAAAAATATCGTATTTTGTATAATTTCAAGTGACGTGATGACAGTTTTTGTATAATTTATGTGACATGATGTCGATATTTGCGAAAATTTATGTGAGATGCTGTATGATTGCGTGATTTTATTCAAATTTTTGTTACTTTGGGGGTCAACACTTACGTCTTTTCGTAATTTTTGCGTGTTTCTATTCAAATTTATTTTCATTTGTCGTCAACACAAACGTATTTTCGTAAAATTTTACTATTTTTTAATGAAAGTTGTATAAAAATATTGTTTTTTATCGTTTTTGCAGAATTTAATGTGACAAGATGCCGATTTTTATAAATTTTCTTGCGAGATGCTGTCGATTTTCTAAAATTTTAAACGAAATGCTTTGGAAATTGCATGTTTTTATTCAAATATTAGTAATTGAAGCTATTTTTCACATACAAAGTATCGAAATTCATATAAATTGAACTACGATTTCATAATTGTGTGATGTACTTTAAAAAATTACGGTTTATTTGTTAAACGTTTGCAAAATTATGCTTAGAAATAACTCTTAAAACTTTTTTACATAATTTTTTCGGTACTATAAAGTCGCTTTGTAAAGATTTTCAACGAAATTGTGCGTTTTTATTCAAATTGTTGTTACTTTGGGGATCAACACATACGTCTTTTCGTAATTTTTGCGTATTTTTATTCAAATTTATTTTCATTGGTCGTCAACACAGACGTATTTTCGTAATCTAGTAATTTTGTTGGCAGTACCTCTGCGGCAACTAAACTCCCTAATGCAAACTGACACTTTTTTTGTTAGGTTAGGTTGTTTTCAGTTTAAGGTTATATTTTCTGAATAGGTACATTGTTGCCGGATCTCTCTCTAGTCTCGACATCAACTCGTGTTCTTTTAGATCTGGTCTGTCCTTTTTAAACTGCAACTAGCATCGTTTAATGGAAATTTTTTGTTGTAGCAAAATTATATTGGGCATTTTGATTTTTCCTTTGACGGAAATTAAAATTACTTTTACACACTTGATAAAGCATTTATTTTCTTACGAATATTAAAATAATAAGTTTGGCAATGTGGTGGCAAGAAAATGTCAAACAGACACTGACAGAAAAAAAGTTGCATCCGCTACATCACCGAATCAGTTAGTCCAACATGAAAAGAAAAAATAATAGCCAACTCTGTCCCAAAAAGGTCGTGAACGGATTATATGTTTATCTCTTTCTTACTCAAGCAATACGTATATCTTCTTGTTCATGTTATTGCTGATATATATAATTGTGGCCGACAGGCAACGACTGGTTAGGCCATTTGAGGATGACAAAATAGAAAGTTCGCATCGGTGCTATAATGTCTTTTGTAATTACACATAGAACCGTAAAATTAAACATATTCTAGCTTTTCAAATATGAAAAATGGATAATAGCCGTGGTTTTATAAATAATTTAATAATATTATATGAGATCTTTTCATACTTAGTATTTCAGGACTATATTAAAATCAAATTTGTAGCTCGTTTTTATATTTACGACTTGGAAAGTAGCCGAAACACTGTAGCTGAGAGCAACACAACCCGGCTTTTTTACCTATATGAGACTTTTTCATACTTAGTATTTCAGGAGTATATTAAAATCAAATTTGTAACTCGTTTTTATATTTACGATCTGGCTTTACCTCTTATCCCCCCATTTAATTTTTAAACTAGCTGTTGTAATTTATAAGCGGCTAAAACTCAGTCGAAAATAACATTTAAAATTATTTATAATATGAATATGTAAGCGTAATGTCAGAACAGCTAAGTGGTACAATGTTCAAACCTTTAAAACCAGACAAAACACAGGCACCGACCTGTTTTAAAAAGGGAACTTAGACAGAATTTCCTATAGTAGGTAGGGACAATGAGAACCTCGTTAATCCAGCCATATAGCAGGCACAAATTATAAAATTATTAATTATGACACATCCAACCGTAAAATCAGTTTTTTAAAATTACTACAAGTCATTTAACACCACAAGCTACACATCCCCGTTCTTATAAATCATATTTCTCAAAAAATAGTTTGTTTAAATTCGAGCGGTGTGACACGTAAGTGACTATGTTTAATTCCTTTAACCTCGATGGTTTCGATAGCCCAGTTGGTTAAGACTCCGTACTCGTAATGCTGTGATCGCTGGTTCGACTCCAGGCATGGGACATCGCAGGAAGCTTTCTTTAAATTAAAATAAATGTGAGAAAACCAAGATGGACGACACCCGAGAAATTAAATTCAAAACAGGGACTTAGAAAAATCTGAAAAAAAATTAAAATTCAAATATTCGCGCGAAATTAAAATGGCCTCCGTGCATGAGAGAGAGAGTAGCTTCGATGAGGGAGACGGAAGATCTACCAGTTTGAAATTCAAATATTTCCGCGAAAATTCAAAATTAAAAACGACACCCGTGAGAAGTGCGCGCGCAGAAAACCAAGATGGCCGACACCCCGGGAGATTTAAATTCAAAAAATTGAACTTAGAAAAAATCTGAAAAATTTCCTATAGTAGGTAGGGTTAATGGAACTCTGGTTAATCCATTCATGCGCCCCGCCGCGTAATTCCGGAAGCAAATTAAAAATGGCCGCGCGTAATTTAATCGGAAGCTAATGCGTAATTTAATCAGTAGCACATATGTAAATTACATATCAAACTTCATATGTAATTAATTAGATCAAACCGTGAAATTAATTGGGTCAATCCGCGAATTAAAATTAAAACCGCGAAATCCGCGAATAAAACCGCGAAAACCGCGAATAAAACCGCGAATTAATTTGATATCACAATCAAGGTGCCCCTATTCTACTGACCCGAATAAATATCAACCAAGTCAGCAAGAAGACCAAGCTTATAATAGATTATTTCCTAAATTTCCAATACAACTTAGAAGCAACTATACAAATACAAAAAGAAACAGATTTGTAAACCACTGTTGTAACAAAGATAATTGAACTAATCATACCACACCTCGGTAAAATTATGTCTCTTACAACGCTAATACATTTACTGTCCATCCATGGATCCAAATAAAAAACATCTAATAATTTAACAGTTTAACAGACCTTAATTGGAACGCCAAAGACATAAAGAAACAGCATACTAACAACGAATCAACATTAGTACTAGGCGACCTCAAATGCAAAATCACAAACTGGAGATGTAGAGCAAATAATCCGAATGGTGTTAGGTTAAATAACATTATAATCCGTATTGTCATCAAATTAAAAATTATTTGAGTATAGCCGTCAACTGTTTTCAAGTCAGGGCAACTCATATTTAAAAAACATGAAAACTTTTGATTAATATTATTCAATGAAAATTGACAAAAATAATTACATTTTTGATACCATTAGATGCGCAATAATTTTCTCTTTTCATTGATACCAAAACATTTTCTGTAGGTTGAATTGGCGAGCAGGAATTTATGTTAAATACAATGCTAAATCCCTATGTTCTAGTTTGAAAGTGGACACCTGGTATGTAGAACTACCAGAAAATCTGATTCATTTAAAATATTGTTTAACTCTTTTTAGTGTTTTCGTAAAGCTAATACCGTGTGTTCAAAAAGAAATTACATAAGGGTTGGCCATGGAAACTAAAAGTAATATAAACAGCAAGCTTTAATAGATATTAACGATACAAGTTTGATTATGAGCTGTCAGGATATTTTTAATCCTGCGAATATGCGATCTTTTGGAGTATTTTTTGTTCAAAGATTACGACTTCGCTTGTATATAGGTTTTATCGGTCATATTTTCACGTTTAATATTTTATCAAATTGTATTGAAAGTTCTGCAGATTTGGCACGCAGCCCTTTTCTAGAAGTTCCGGCTTGCACCTGGGCTGTCATCGCTTCTATAGCCGTTGCGAGGTTGGCTTTAAACGTGTTTATTTGATCAAATTTGAAACGCAGTCCATAAGAGCAAGGGAGATATTTTTCTAAATAATTTCGTTCCATCGCAGTCTGCCGTTTTTGAGCTGGATCGCCCTTCGGAGCACGTGAAACAGTTTGTTGTACTCTCCTTCGTGATTCGTTGCAGGTGATGAGGCAACGTAGCGTGTCTGGCGGGAGCAGCGTTGGAGGGAGTTAGTTGCCGGTTGGGACTGCAAGGAGATTTTTCGAGAACGGCTCCGCCACCTCACATGCCTTGGGTCGTGAAAGGCGGCGCGGCCTGTTTTCCGAATGTGGTGATACAGCGCGGCTTTGTTTTGGGAGAGTTCTCTACTGGCCGTGACGGTGAAAGGTCGTGGGTGTTTAATGGGTGCCCGTTATCGATGACCGCCGCTCTGCAATTTTCTAAAGCCTGAAAGGTAATTTGTTCCGCCACATGGTCGGGATCCCGTCTTCAGAGCGTGCAATCTAGAGGGCTCCCAGTCTTCGTTTGTTGCCCATGAGGGTTCCGCATCGGTCTCAGCATCTAAGGGAAATCAGTGGACATGGTACAACACCCACGCATCAAGTCGCAGCCCGACTGCTCTAGCGATGAACACCCGACATTAATCGATGCAGCCAGGTGAAGCCGACCAATCAACGTAGTGTGGGCTAATTCATGTGTCTGTTTGCTAAATGCCAGCCGCCAGCTTGGGCTTTTTATAATTAATAATTCACGTATCTGTTTGCTAAATGCCAGCCGCCGGCTTGGACTGTTTATAATTAATAAATAATTCACTTATCTGTTTGCTAAATACCAGCCGCCAGCTTGGGCTGTTTATAATGAATAATTCACGTATCTGTTAGCTAAATGCCCGCCGCCGGCTTCGGCTATATATAATTAATAATTCGTGTGTCTGTTTGCCGAATGGCAGCTGCCAGCTTGGGTTGTTTATAATTAATAATTTATGTATCTATTTGTTAAATACCAGCGGCCAGCGTGGGCTGCTTGTAAACGATAATTAATGCGCTTAAAAACCAGCCGCCAGCTTGGGCTGTGCGCAAATATTAATAAACGCTCTTTTAGGTAAATGGCAGCCTCCCGCGTTGGGACTGTGTACAAATTTACACAATCCCGCAATCGTTTAGAGGTAAAGCGACCCCCAGCTGAGCCCTTAGTTTAAGTCCCCTTTTTTTGGTTGTTATTATTCGTTGTGTACGCTGACGACGTCGGCGCTTTTGTACATACTTAATATTGTGTTAGACCAATAGATCGGTTTACTGAACGTTGCCTTATGATTTCCCCACGTGCCTGGGCATGCTTATTTTCAGGTTGAATTATACACTGTGTCAGATTTATGTACTGGGGAGCCTGGAAGGAGTTCTTAAGTGTCGCAGGTAAGTTAGGGCGCTCGTCGCCGCAATGTTAGAAGTCGTGAGAATGTACACATATATTCTACACCGTTTGGCTTTCGAGGTTCTGCCAAGCGTAGGTTCCGAGTCTGAATATCGTAGGGCCCATTTATTTTGCAACACCCTATACATACCGTCACGCTTACCCGATGGTGTACCGTTTCTAGGACCACGTCCATCTCCCTGAGCATATCAAACCGTGGCTATTGGCCTGTTTTTGAGATTTCCAGGGCAAGTGTTGGCATTCACCAGACATGATAAAACAAGTGGCACTCCTGCACCATTGAGTGTCTTTAAAACCGTTTGATAGAGTACCAGAGCATCTTAACGAAACGAGTTTGATTGCCAAAACTAGGTGGTGAGCCGAGTTTTGCGGCAATCAAACGGGTATGTTCAATATTTTATCTTCAGCAATAAATTCTGGTTCAATGTATTTTTTTATATAAAAAGAGTGCGGTAATATCTATTACCGCATTTAGTGCGGTAATGAAGCTTTTAACGATAATAAAATCAATTTGGTTAATGGTATATGACAATACCGATGTAGATAAAATTAATTAACTGTCATTGTTGTTGTTGTCATAAGTTTATATCGGGTATACAGAAAGTCTTTACGTCCTGGATGGCTATGGACTGTAAAGCGCATGTCTGTACAATCTCAAACGTCATAATTTATTATTTATAAACTGAGCTGCGCGCGCTATTGCGCGGGTTATCCTATTCAATTTACCACCAATTTTAGGCCTATTACGTAGGGCCATTCCGTTCTGTTACACATTTGTTACACAATCTCAGAGAACACAACACTTCGCATGACAGGAAGCAGATGGTGCTTTTGTGGAGGAAGAAATAGAGAAATACCGGTCCTCTAAACCAAGAGGAACGTTCACGTGGTGAGGTGGAAGCTCACTGCTTTTACCTAACCGTTGAAAGGCTCCAAGAGGAGCCATGGCACTACTAATTGTCGACATGATCTAAAAAAAAACACGTCAAAAAAGTCCCATACCATCAGCACGTCATCGTATGTGCCTCGAGATGCCAAATTTGAAAAACCTCTGCTAAACATTTCACCAGTTTCGCGAATTTTCTAAATCAGTTAGATTCTCGATCTTACATCGATTTTTCCATTCTTAATCTCATCGCTTCTGCCGAGTTATTGCTGTCACCGGTTTCCTGCCAACAGAAGGCGAAAAAGGAATAATGGTTGGCATCGCGAGACAACATGGATGAGAGCAGATCACACGAAATACACCACACAAATATCATAAAAATACACACCACGAACTAACGTGTTGACAGGTACACAGTACAGTGCCTATATTAATGACATTGTGGTCAATCTTGGTCCTGTTTCTGATTGGTTGTTTTAAAATCCACCATTAAGAATCGTTTCAATGTCCTATTCAATATTTTTAGCAGTGTACGCATATTTAGTTACAAAAAGTTACTAATGTCAAAATAAGACATTGACATTTTATAAATTATCTAAAGTAGCTCAGTTACTGAACACGGCCTAAGCATCAAAATAAATATTGTGTCATCATTGATGTACACTTGTGTTATTTTACACACAAAAATAAAGTAAATACGAATGCAAAATAAATTTTAACCAAGCAATAATTCTGACTTTAGTAATATTTTGTTACTAAATGTCACTGAAACCGTTAAAAAAATGCACATGAAAATCCTGTCACAGTGTAACAAATGGAGTGAATGCGGTACAGACGACTCCTAGTTTACACAAGTATTTAGTCATATTTCAGTAATATTTCACACGTTTTCAACTGAAAACCATTATTGTTAGTTTCAGTATCACCGTTTTAAAACAGTTTTTTGATAAAACAGGAGTTATTTGTAGATAAACACCCGTGCAAGTTTTAATTGATGTTAATCATCTAAATTAGATCTGATCATTTGAAGAGAGAATAATTGCTTAAAATGGGGCCTCGGGGATTCGCCCCTCTCCAAGGGGGTTCACGGGGTTTCGTCTTTCTCTAATGGGGCCTTCGGGGATCTGCTCCTCTCCAAGGGAGCTTTCCTTCAAGGGGGCCCTCGGGGCTCCACCCTTTTTCAAGGGGGCCCCCGGGGATCCGCCCCTCTCCAAGGGGGTTCACGGGACTCTGCCCCTCTCCAAGAGGGCCCCCGGAGCTCGGCCCCTCTTCAAGAAGGCCTTTGGGGCTCCGCCCCTCTCAAAAAGGCCATCAGGGCTTCGCCCCTCTCTAAGGGGGCCCTTGGAACTCCGCCCCTTTTTAAGGGGCCCTCGGGAATCCGCCTCTCGGGCTCACGGGGCTCCGTCCGTCTTTAAGGGGGCCTTTGGGAATCCGAGCCTCTCCAAGGGGGCTCACGGGGCTCCGCCGCTCTCCAAGGGGTTCTTCTACAAAAGGCCTTCGGGGCTCTGCCCATCTCCAAGGGGGCCCTCGAGGCTTCACCCCTCTCCAAAGGGGCCTTCGGGGCTCCGCTCCGGTCACGAAATCGAGGCGACGGCAAAATGAATGCAAACGCAAATGGGGGACATCGCGTCTGCAATTGTCATGACGGACACACACGTTTGGATCGTTCTCCTTTATTTATATGAATGATTTGACTTCAGTCAAATTCAATTAAAACTAAATTTCCTAAGGAACAAAAAACATTTAAGTATAGTGAAGTCGTACTTTCGCAGTGGTCTACGGAATGAAAATGGAAACTGGAATTATTCCATTGATGGAAGAATTGCGACAAAGATTTCCAAATGTCATGGTAAATAATAGCAACTTTTCGACTGAAGTTTTGAAAATAGCAGCGTGTTTTGAAGAAACAAGTTCTGTAAATCACAGACCAGGAACAGGAAGCCCTCGTCGTAGAACTGAAAATGTTGTCGAACATGCAAGAAATATGGTCCAGGAAGATCCTACAATTTCAGTACGACGGTTATCTCAACAAGTAGATTTAAGCATAGAATCGGCTCACCTCTTCTTTAACAAGACCTTCAAATGCACCCTTATAAACTTAAAATGTGCCAAGAATTGTTACCCCCAGATTATCTAAAGAGAGTTACATATTGCCAGTGGTTTCAGGAAAATCTTAATAATGATGAAGTTTTGAATAAAACCTTTAGTGGTTAAGCATGGTACCATCTAACTGGCTATATCAATTCTCAAATTATGCGCATGTGAAGCACTGAAAAGCAGCATTACTTCTGTGAAACCTATTCAGAAGGAGAATCATTGGCCCAATCTTCTCTGACGGAAATTTAAACGGAGAAAAATATCGAAATAATATTCTTGAACCGTTTATAAACCAACTCCATGACGATGAAATTCAAAATGGCTATTTTCAACAAGATTTTGCTGGACTACATGTTGCACAAGCTACTCTGGAATATTTGCAAGATAGACTAATTAATAAAGACCGATTTCCTCCAAGATCATGTGATTTGACACCTTTAGACTATTTTGTGTTTCCATACCCAACAAATTCAATTTTCAAAACTCCGGTGCACACCATAGATGACTGACTTACGAGACAACATTACCAGACAATGTCAACTAATTGATGAAAATATGCTGAAACATGTTTTCGAAAACATGAAACGCCGGATTAATTTATGTTTAAATGTTGCAGGCCAACATTTTCAGCCTCTGCTGTAATAACTTTAATAAACGACTGTGTCCTTCTATGTTTCATAACTTTAGTTCTAATCATATATTAGTATTTTATTTATTTATCACTACATTATCACATTTTAAATAATGCAAATCTTGTTGAAAGGTGTTGCTTTGAATGACTTTTTATTTAAGGTTAGGTGGTATAAAGACGGACACAGATATGCAATTTATAATCCATAACCGTCCAGGACCTAAAGACTTTTTTTCACTACCATCTTTGTAATTGATCCTTACACTGTCACATTTGAGGGATGTAGGAAACCACGGTCTGCTGAATTGCGTGACAAAGTGACGTTTGTCACACAATTCAGCAGGCCGTGTAGGAAACATTTACAAAAATTGTTGCGGTTTCCATGACAATGTACTTACTTTTCTAGATAAGTAAATTATTTACATCCCGCATGTATTACAACTGATAAGATGCCATGTCTGCCACTTGGTTAACACGAAGAAAACTATTATTGTTGGTACTACTATCCATTTTTAATCAGAATACAATCACAAAGCCCACAAAGCAGGACTCGCAATTGTATTCACACATTTTTTCCAAGAATTTTTCAGAGTGCGTTTATAACTGTCAAACAAAACATCACAGCGCTATAAGGCTACTATAATTTAGAAAATGTCATAATTTTACGCTCGGTATTACCACTTACGTTATATAAGGAGATATTGTTAGTGAAAAAATTATGTACTTTACACAAGATGTAGAAAGATTTACACTACCGCGGACCTTGCTACCCTCGTTCGCTTCGCTCACTCAGACATCAAACAGTCCTCGGTAGTGTAAATCTTACCTACATCCCTTGCAAAGTAATATAATATTTGATCACCAGTGAAATCTGCTTTCCCTGAAGCTTGCTGTTGACATTAGTCTTGCTTCCCGTGGTAATCCTTTATGTAATTTCTTTTTGAACACATGGTACTTGTGTAAATAATAATATACATTATAATGATAGGTTCTTCCGGGTTATGCCGTGGTCGTCGATTTGAACTTGACGTTTCGCTGCTTATGCTGTCAGCTTCCTTCAGAAGTTTTGTAAAGACTGATGTTGGTGCCTTTTGATCCTGGTTATATACCGAGGAGTCGTTACGGTTGGCTGCTCATGTAGATCTTGTATGTTTTTGGGATTTGTCGTTTTTCCGCTTGGTTGCTCACGTGAAACTTCGAGAAGACATTCCAGAGTTAGTAAGGATGTGCCTCAAGACGACCTACTTTCTTTTGGGAAGGAATATACTACGAGCAAAAGGAAGGAGCCGCTATGGGATCCCCGTTATCTCCAGTCATTGCTAACATATTTATGGAAGCCTTTGAAGATGAAGCTATTCAGTCCAGCCATCTAAACATAAATGCAGCTCTTGAAGCTTTCTTGGCACATTGAAACAACCGCCATGCAAAAATAAGATTCACCATGGAAACTGAAGAAAATGGACGCCTACCTTTCCTGGACGTGTTAGTGAAACGAACGGCTAACAACAGATTAAGTCATACAGTATATCGAAAGAAGACTCACACCGACCGTTATCTGCATGCGTCGTCGCATCATCATCCCCAACGAAAGCGATCATTGATCAAGACTCTTATCCATCGGGCCAACTCTATCTGTGACGAGAACAGTAAACCACAAGAATTGAGTCATGTGGAAGAAGCCTTACTCAGGAATGGCTACAGTCGACGAGACATCAAGAAAGCGTGTCAATATACCATAAAACCGAAAGAATCTCAACCTAAACCTACTAATTACGCCTGCCTTCCTTTCATCGCCGGAGTAACCGACAGAATAAGAAAGGTATTAGATAAAAAGAATATTGGAGTCCGCTATGGTACAATAAGAAAGGTCGAACAATTGATCGATCCCCTCCAACAAATATTCTTTGCCCAGACTACAGACAGAAGGCGTTTATCAGCTCCAATATAATTGTGGCAAATCTTACATCGGACAAACGGGAAGAAGCATCCAATGTCAAATAAAAGAACACCAAAGCCGCACACGACTTGGAAACATACGAAAATCAGCCATCCCAGAACATTCATTACGACCAGGGGACCACAGAATAAATTACGACTCCGTAAACATACTAGGCAGAACTAAAAAATACTTCCCTCGTGTTATTCGGGAATCCCTAGAAACTATTAAAAATCCAAACAATTTCAATCGAGAAGACGGCTATCGCCTTAGTAACACATGGAAGGTAGCTCTGCAAAACCAATCCATCCATAAACAAGTTTCACGTGAGCAACCAAGTGGAAAAACGACAAATCCGAATAACATACAAGATCTACATGAGCAGCCAACCGTAACGACTCCTCGGTATATAACCAGGAGCAAAAGGCGCCAACATCAGTATTTAGAACACTTTTGAAGAAGCTGTCAACATGAGCAGCGAAACGTCAAGTTCAAATCGACGACCACGGCATAACCCGGAAGAACCTATCATTATGGACAACGGCCGTGAAAGCCTGCTTTGGACTAATATACATTATAATGCATAGCACTTAACAGAAAAATTATTTGCATCATAATATGTTGTTTCTACGACCACTACTCAAAGTAGGCTTTTTTCACTTAAAATTACGTTTTATAAATCAGCGTGTTAAAAGTGAAATCTGCTGTTTATTTTTAGCACATGTGTTATAAAGTAAACAGCTGGTGTTGCATTTAGAATTTTGAACTGGAAGTGAGGTTATAAAGTTATTCTAGTTACTTCTTTCGTTAGAGATAAAGTGTTATTTTTTAATAATTAAAGCATTATGTAATGAATAAAGTAAAATGTGTAGTATTATAATTATCTTTGATAACTAACTTTGACAGCTACCGGCTGCAGAAACAGTCACCTGTTCCGTTAAGGCCATCTATTTACTATGACATAAATTACAACTATCACAAATTCAAACCTTTGTTAAATAGACATTTATGGATTAATAACAGTAAATTTAAGGCCGTAGAAAAAATATTGTGTGCAAACTCGTGCATAAACATCCACTTCTAGCACTTGTCGCACAAATATCTATTTATTTTTACAGAAAAACTGTTAGCTTAACGGAAAACTAGAAGGAGCTAAACAAGTTTTTAAATAAATCAGGCTTTTCACTAGATATTTTTCTATTATTATGTTTGTTATAAAGTTAATCATAATAGTCAATAAAAATAGTTTTTATTAAGTGTTTTGTATATTTTTAGAAAAATAGTTTAAAACCAAGATGTCATTTAGTTCTCTCTGACTTATAGTAGTTCATTTGCTTCAATGGGTATGTATCAAACTTTAATTTGATCATGGCATGCTGCAAATGAGTTTTCTTTTTTAAACACACGATATGCATTGTATGAGCAAATAAAAAGTTCATCCAGGGTGTCTTTGCAATTTTGAAGTCATGTGTATTACAAAATCAGAAAATATGAAGCTGCCATTTGACATTTGCTACAAAGTGAGGTTATGATCTTCTTCTGCAATCGTTGGAAATATTTCCGTTGCATTTATTACGGGAAGACTTGGTCACGATTAAGATCACATAGCGATATTAACTGCTGTCAGCCACTGTCTATAAATTGTGTTATAATACACATGACGACATGACTTCAAAATTCCAAAGGCATCTTTGATGAACTCATACTATTTTTAAATTAAGAAATTTAATTGCATTGCCTGAAAAATTATGGACACAAATTAAAATCTAAAATCAGACCTTATATTTTTTAAAGTGTCCTAATAATGTCAAAAAGTTTTGTTGTAAGTAAGACTTAAGTAAAAATTGAAAATCGAGATTTTTAAGATTTTGAATGTAACTTGAAACTAAGGTTCCTAGGTTCCATTCATTTTTTGAACATTATTCCGCACAATGCACAACGTTGGCCTAATTTAATTATCTTCGTATTGTTTGCGGGTTTCTAAATCCCAATGGTGAGCCTCCAAATTGAAGAACACGGTTAAAGCTTCATACCGTTATTGTTTTGGTTTGAATTGCACGATTTCCAATTAAATTCCACTTAAATTAGAGAATTAATTTAATTTATTTTATTCAATTACTTAAAGCACTTCCAACTTTTAATGTTATTTCAAGCGCTATATTAACCCAGAAGTTTCTATAGAATTTCTGATTAGAAAGTTTGCATACATATTTACGTGTTAAATATTTCGAATGAAACTAAACCCATTAGCGATATTAATTTACAGTATGACAAGGGTAGTTCCATACGTATAAAGACCATGTGTTTATCAAAGTCTATAATCAGTTAGCACATACATATTAATATGCGGCTATCGGAAACCGTACACTGCATATTATGCATATATGAACATGTTTTATATTTTATGTGTATGCACGATATGATCTCGCCGCTATGTGAATTCATGCTGCATTTTTTAATTTCCTATATCCTTCCAATTACAACAGGTATCGAGCATTCCGTATATATACGCACATTATCTCTGCGGACGGCTTATTCATTATGTGTTCTGTATAAAAAGCTTGATGTTTACCGCATGAGATATTATCGGACTTCATAACAGCTTATTTTTTTAATTAGCTCTAATTTCGTCACTGAACTGTCTGTTTGTTTGCAGTAGCGAGAACAAGAGTGTGAAATTTCTAACTTTTAATGTTCGACCGGGTTATTGCAACTCTAATATCCCATTTAATGGAAATCATATTTTACAATTTACCTACATCTTTGTATGAACGTACTGACTGAACTTTGGTAGAAAATTTCCCATGCTCAATTAACTGGAAACGCTACTGGAACCTGCTTCTTAGGATATTTTACATGGAAAAATCTTTAAAATAAATGAGTTGCCTGTGTGTAGCTAAACATTTGGAATTTATACATTTTTTACACTTTTAAAAGCGTCTAAACTTAATTCAAAGCTAGAGAAACGTAGAAAATTTCAAATTTTTTTTACTGCCATATATGTGCACAGGTACCGTCAAAGTAATGCTTCGCTTTGATAGCTCAATTTACAGTCAAGAGAAAATAAATAAATATTACCTGGTTTAATACTTTTTTACTAACTTATGTACCACCACAGAAGTATTTTCTGACCAGTAAATCTACAGTAAGTGCATTTTAAATAATTGGTAAATAATGGTTCAGTGCTTTGTCTCCAAGAAGCCCACTTGAGATTTTTTTATTTTTTCTTGCGGAGAACTTTAAAAATATTGATGTTTATGAGCGAGATTAATAACCAAGAGCAATTTGTGCGACGAATAAATGTCGGGGTTAGAAGGATTGAGGAAGATAATTTGATCCAAAATCTAGAAGAAAGTATTATTTGTTGGTCTAGGTCTAGAAGATGCATATAAATTAGAGAAAAGGGAAGCGGCGTTTTGAGCATTTATTGTAATTAGTTTTTGTTAAAAAAGAAAGAGAAAGCAATGTTAACGATCCCTTTTTAAATTTAGTTAAAGAATGTATTACACATATTAAAAATAGGATACCACAAAAATTAAAGCAACTCTGTTGTTACTTTTGTAATATCGTAGATGACTAAGCTACATTTATAAAACTTTAATTAACGATTCTTCAAAAACTACTCAGGGAGGCCTAAAATAGATATAAGTACGTGATTTTTACTCAACTTTTGATGCAGAATCACCTGGTGTGAAAATTACTCACTATTTAGAGTACTTCATCTAGTATCGAAGACAAAAGGTGTTAAAAGACTGTGAAAGAAATTAAGAATTTCGTTATTACAAAGTTAATTTCATTGTAAAATTTTATATTTTTATCAAGGCTTACTAGATAATGACAAAAACGGAAGCATTTTCTTCAGAATGAAATATATTTTAATAGAAATTGAAAATCAAATGTGGGTCAGTGACTTCTATTAAATCTTCAAAAACATTATCTCAGATCATATTTTATTTCTCCAAGCAGATGTGACATGCACAAAGCTCATTCGGTTTTTATATTTGAATTGAGTTTATTTAATTCCCTTCCAACAATATATGGTTTTCCATATTGGTTATTAAAATACCTAACAAAATTAGTAACTACATCAGTTGTGGTTTATTTACCTTGGCCCTATGGACCTCGGCAACTAAATCCACATTCGTGATAAAAAGTTAAACTTCAGTGCTTTGGTATACAAATTACTATTTTTTCGATTTTATTACTATTTTGAGAAAAACGGAATTTTATAACGTAGTCAAATGGAGTTGATAATTAGAAATTGTTTTCATATTTAACTGATTTTGTAGCACCTCTTGATTACCAGATAGCAATGCTGTGCGCATAAATCGAGTTACATCCTGTGTACTGCATAAAATAGTCACAATATTTGTTCTAAAAGGTAGGATAATGCTACCATCCAACGAAGAATTAGAGAAAGGCATATCACTAACAAAATATCTGATAAACAATAACTGCTGCAACACCATGTGAATTACTGTTTGGAAGAAGAACTGATCAAGAATTTTGAAAATTTTGAGAAGAGCTACGGAAAGAAGCGACGAGACACATTAAATATCCAGGAAGGAAACAAAACGAGTTACAATTTGAGAAGGCCCACCCCTGCGTTATAAAATAAACGAGCTAGTCGCGATCAACCGAACTCAGCTCGGTGGTGAACATAAACTTAAACATAAATGTCTCGGACCGTATTGCCACCAAAATGAAACCGCGAGACACTTACGAGGTGGAAAAGAAAGTGCGTGTAGCGAATTTTCTGAAATTATCCGCTCGATAAAAATGTCCAACTTTTAAAATAAAATTCCAGCAGTTTAGTTCATTGTTTCGTTGTGAATGCCTCTATTATAACTCTCCCAATTGTCACTTACTTATTTCTGACTAAAAAAACAAAAAAATGAATCATAAATAAGTTATTCAATTTTTCCATGTTAAAATTTCTTATGTCCCACCCAGTATTATAGATACCTATGTATAGAACCATAATAGTAGTTTGTATACCAAAGCACTGAAGTTTAGTTTTTTATTACGAATGTGGATTTATTTGCCGAGGCCTGTAGGGCCAAGGCAAATAAACTACATGAGGGATAAAAAAGAACTTCAGTGCCGAGGAGCACATTATGTTTTATTTTAAATCGAGAAATCGTGAAATTACATTTTAACCAACATTTCTAGGTTATGTTAACGTCGGTTGACGTTTACCTATCGCCCCACCGCCTAACAAAAAGTCGTAACACAATGGATTACTTTAATGCCGATTCCTCGTATTTTAATGACGATTTCGATTTCGAGCTACTTTAATGCCGATTTCAAATAAAATAAATTTCGATAAATCATGCACTTCTTAGAAAACGCATTAGAAGTTGTACAACGTTATCCCAAAAAATCACATTATTCGATAAATAGCAGTATAATTTAGGTCCCGGGTGGTGCAGCTTGAAGAAGCGTCCACGTTCGATCGGCAGAGTTAATCAACGCTCTCTCTGGTCAGAAATTGGATTAGTGTTCCACGGCTGCATCTCTCGGCGCCTCGTGATACGACTGTCACGGAAATAGTTGGTCCTGGCTGTCATAACAACATCATGACAGTCGTTAGTGGTGTTGGAAGTCCCCGTAAATGCACAGCGACGCCTATAATTGGCCTAACGGCTGTTGGCTGAGTGCGATATAAATTTTAAAAAAATTAAAAAAATAAAATAATGTAGCATAAAAAGAACTTCCACTCATGAAATTGCTTCTAAGTTTATTGCAACCCATTAACTATTTAGAAAATATCCAGAAAGAGAAAAGTTGAAGACAAACCCTAAAGTGCCTTGCTAGGAATAATGGTGTATTGAGAAGAACTGACTTGTCTAATATAACCCTCAGCTTAACTTAACGAACCTATAATCTTAAAATACAGAAATAGGTGGCTGTACATCTACCATTAAAAGAATATTGTTCATATTTGCACTTAGATTATACAAAGCACGATAAGTAAACAACCCGTTGTTGAATTGAATTTAACTTCACCAGCACTGTACCACCCAAAAAAGGAAACGTTAGCGACGAATTTATTTTTATCGTTAATAATTACATAGGCCATAGTTATATCGAAACATTTATGGGTAAAGCATTTTCACAGAAGCGATTGCTTGTACAATAAAGCATCCAATATCGTTGTAAACATGGAAACAAGAAGGCTCACATTGCTCTTTTGCAGAAGACCAAAAAGAGGCAGGAGATATACTACAAAATAGATGAAGGCAACCTGATATCTAATACTAACGGCATTTAAATTTGAGAGATGTAATACAAGAACGGACAGAATACTCTCTTTCAATAACAAGAGCAATTCCCTGTCAACACTTACATAGGGTTCTTGTAGGATTTCCGCATTAACATCGACAGATTGTTATAACCCATTCTAATCCCAAAAATTTACTTCGAGTGGTTGAACATTTTAAAAAGATCATGTGCTGGTTTCTGCTAAGAAGTATTCAGGGGCAACAAAATAAGCAGTGCGCTTCTTATCCATGATTCTTTTAATAAATATTATGAGTTATAATCCTAAAACTGAAAACAGTATTGTATTTTCTTGTATTTATAACGAAGTGGTGTTCTTAAAATAATATATAGGCGTACTACGAATTATATTTACGAAGAGAATATAATGATTTAAAATATATACCAGAGAGAGCCTAATACTATTTTATTAAGTGAGTATCGATGCTAATGATCAATGTTTGTCCCAAACACACTTTGTGTTGCTTTTTATGCTTAAAACGCACGAGCTAACCTAGAAAAATCAACTGGCATTACTAAATTAGTGTATTTGACACGTAAAACGAAACCAAGTTAGCACGTACCAAATCGAACATAGCGAGTCGCTAAATTGCCAGTATGGTAGAAGATCCTATTAGGCAACACTCTAAATTTAAAAGATGATGAGCTAGAGAAGAGCATACAAAAACTGTATGCATGCTAAGTAGAGAATGAATATTTACAGACTATCGGTAATTTCATAGTTGAGATAATGCAAGGGGGGAACGCTGGCTGTACGTTTTCCATAATATAAAGTCGGCCATTGGTAATGCTACTACGTGACTTCTTCCAGTGTAATAGAGATTGAAATTGTTAGCAAAATTGTGAATATATCACACGTTAGAGCAGATAGGAAGTGCACCAAAAAAGCCAAGAAAGAGCTAACTATATTAAAGACAACATACTCAACAATTTAATTAGATGTGGTAACATAGAGAAGAATGTCACTAAGAATGTGTATTAGCTAAAAGTGGACAAAATTATTCGCTTTGAAAGCACCACAACGAATTCCTAATGGAGTTTAGAAAATCAAATTAAATGGATTAGGTACCCAGTTTTTTCTAAAATTTTAGAAAATAAAACACTTTCTCAATATTCCAAGCATCCTCAAACCAATGAAGTTTGCAGTTACTGTACAGTTACTCTACCAACAAAAGGGTCCTGTAATTCAAGATCACCTCCTTAAAAACCAAACCAAGTAAAGACTGGAAGAAACAGGTTAAGGCTTTTTCCATACATATCAAAAACTAGTTTTAAGGAAAATATAAAGATGGAAACAGTATTTGGAGATAGAACAGCAGGCTATAATATTGTATGAACAGAAATTCTTCTCGACGATCAATTAAAGCATTCGGCAATACCTTCTCCAAGGTTCCCTTTGCCCTCCATCAGTTCCAGTTATCTTATAGAAATAGCATATGCTTACCACAACGCTCAAGACATATAATGAGCATGCCCAAAATCTTATCTTAAAAACGTTAGAAAGTCTTTCGAAGAGGAGAAACATCGGATAGGTCAAGCATGTCTTGGTACGATTAATGTCCTATTTAGAACAATACTCGTAGATATGGTTTGGTCGTAGTACTACAAACGAAAATATGATTAGTTAATAACTTTCGCAAATTCAAAACCAGAATTAACTATTCGCCTTTGGAATAGTGTAATTACTGAGATTATTATTCGCCACTGAAGGAACTATGCCAATCATGTTAGAAAAGCAATTGGAGAAGCATGGGATACTATGAAGGTGTGCAACGTTTCTAATATTGACCGAATAAGTACTAATGACGACGATTCATCAGACGTATTCGATTATAATTCTTCTAGTGGCTTAAGTATTTAGTTCTTGACTCTATTTGTAAAATAAAGTGTTTTTCAGACTGTACCTACAGCAATTAAGTTACGAAAATGTAAAAGTATAAAATTAAGGTTAAGGTTTAAATATTTGTTAAAATCAAAATAGTGAGTAAATTATTTTTTTATAGACAATCAGGTAAGTTCAATTGGAAGTGTGCATCTCCACTCTTCTACATACTTCATTGCAAGAAACCTTTGTAAATAAATTGACAATAATTAATTTGAAATTTGAAATGAGTGACAGATAAGAGCTTGTAAGTAGGACCTATACGATAAACTAAAAATGACTTAGTGATAACTAGCAGTAGTGCTAACTTAACGCCGATTTAGCGATGCGAATGTCATGTAAGTCAATTTCCTTCTCTCAACTATCTGCTATGTATAATTTAATATTAGACATACGTTTTTAACGCTATGTTTTGTTATTTCTGACGTCACAGAAAAAAGGTAATGTGTAGCATTTACCACAGTCAATTATCAATTACCATGGCAACCACAGTAACAAAGCAAATTTTAAAATTAAATAGTAATATATGGAATTACATATTTAACTATTAAATTTAATTATCAGCTTCATAAAACTTGCAAAACGTATCTGTCGGAATTTACAGTGGACCGTGATAAAATTAAATAAAACGCTTTATACATTTATTAAAACCAATAATCGCTACAATTTCGTATTTAAAATCTATTTTGAAAAATCAAATTGTTCCTTTTGCCTCTCTCTAATTGGGCAGAGGGATGAAAAATTTTGCTACTCTTCTATTGTTAGTGTAGTAATACAGCGTGATTAGTAATAACTAATAACTGACTTACAATCCAAAATTTTGACTGAAGTTTGCGAGACTGTAACTCTATGTCAAATGCAACGTTAGCAGGTTAGGTTTTGCTTCAGTCTGTGTCAAAACTGATGCAAAACCTAACCTGCTAACCTCGAATTTGACATAGTATTACTCTATAAAACATGATTACAACAATATTGAGTGATTACAAACCGAGCCCGCCCGGAATGGTGGTAATAAAAAAAGTTTTCGGGAAGCTAGTTGAGAGGGCGTAGGTTATTTCGGAATTGTCCGTTACACCGGGCAAGAGCTCGATAACTTAAAAGGGGATGAAATGCTTGAGCATCATCACTTTTCTAATGATAATACTGAGCGATTTCTTCAAGGTGGAAAGAGAAAATCACCAGTAGGTATGTTGTTGATACTGCTGTAGCGACGTCCTTTCTTGCGTTGTCCAAGATAGAAATTCAATATATTAACGTCAAAATACCAAAATTATTATGTATAATGACCATAGCTGACTTAATTACTGAATCCTAAGTCCTACATGACGTCATGGTGCTTTTCAAACTGCTAAATATCCTCATTTGGTAATCTCAATGTAACTATTTACAGGATTATGAATTCGTGAAATGATAATGACTATTTTGCTATTATCTGAACGCTATAAGAGGTCTTTCAAACGTGCGTCACTTTAATTTTCTGCTGCCACACTATTTCACTTAGCGAAAGTAATAGACCTCTACATTAATATAAATTTTACACAGTACTTTTTTGAGATCCTTGCTGCGGCTTGTGTTCCTTGATGTCCCTTCCGGAATTGCGCTTGGACGTGTCGCCGCAGTGCTGCATAAGAATCCGGGGAGCAAGATAGAATGGAATGTGGCAAGCGAGGCCGCTGTAACTGTTGAAGAATCCGGGAGAAAAATCGATAGCACGGAATGGCAAGCGATGCTGCCGTGCAAAAACTTGGCTTACGTGTCTAGTCCTTTGTGCAGGAAAATCCGGGAGTGCCGCTAGACGATACGAAATTCCGGTACGCACCCTTATTATGTAACTTAAATCGATCGGTTCCATAAATTAAATCCTTCAGAGCGGATTGAAAAGATATCTCTGGGAATTAGAACCGTCGTGGTCAAAACACGTAAAGACACTCGGCACCAACTACACAACTTGCTTGGATGCGGCAACTGAAGGAATCCTCTCAGAAAACTATGCGAGGTTCTTTTAAAAAATCTGAAAGCTGATTGTGGCGGGGAATAATGAGACGTTTGCTACCATTCGTTGAAAATAGTTTAGGCGATTAATTCGAAGATCTCATTAGCTGAGGCCCTGTAGGGAAGATAGCGTGACTGATTTTTACGAGAAAGAATTTACTGCTGAACACTTGTTAGTTTTATGGCTCATATATATTGAAATGGTTTCGAAGAGTTTATTCTAATGGGACAATCTAATGATTATTAATTCACTTTTGCACCGACCCAAAAATTTGAGATGGACTGCTCTCTATAATTGTCTATTTATTACTTTAATTTAATTGTCTTTTATATAAGTTAGGGCAAATGTGTTCGAACTTTGCCTGTCATTAAATTACTAGGCTGGTTAAAATATGAAATGTACTGATTTTGTGCACAAAATAAATGGTTGTAAGCCCCTCTTTATATTTTATTCAACTGCAATTAATTAGAAAAACGTTAGAACGGACCATAGTAGCTTCAGCAAAACGTTAACACACATGCCTGAACACCATAAGGATAGGAAAGAGAGATTGCCCCTTAATTCGTATTTATGCTTTCGAAAATCTTTTGTTATTTCATGTTTATTATATTAAGAGGTGACACACGCTTGACAGCCTGGGAGGGGGGATGCTTAAACCGGTGGGTCTATCCACGGCTCGACCAAACAAGAAAACTAACCTAAACCTTACTTAAAACTAAACCTAAACTAAACTGCGTTTAGTCAAATCGGATAAGAGCGTTTTACACTTGTGTACACGATACCTTACGTTTTACGTTTTATTAAGAAGGGATCAATAAATTTTGGTGCCAACTTGGAGGTAAAATATTTCGCGCATTCGACAATACGTATTTTTTCCGCCGCATGGTATCTCCAACATCGTATTTGGAATACTTTCCTCACACATCCTCATCACCTGTCCCATCCATCTTAATTGCCGCGTTTTATTACTTCTATTATGTCCGGTTCGGCATACAGTTCCCTTACTTCTCGATTGGTTCGTCTTTCTATACATCATCCACTTTCTTTCCCCCCGAAGATTTTTTGTAGTACTCTCCTTTCTCACACTGCTAGCCTCTTTTGGTTTGTTTTGATACATAACTTACATAAAAATTACTACAATTTTATTTTATGTTTTTCTTAAATATGGATAAATTTACATTTGGAGGTGTTCTAGCATGCTTTCTAAAGGAAAATATAAAGATGGAAACAGTATTTGGAGATAGAACAGCAGGCTATAATATTGTATGAACAGAAATTCTTCTCGACGATCAATTAAAGCATTCGGCAATACCTTCTCCAAGGTTCCCTTTGCCCTCCATCAGTTCCAGTTATCTTATAGAAATAGCATATGCTTACCACAACGCTCAAGACATATAATGAGCATGCCCAAAATCTTATCTTAAAAACGTTAGAAAGTCTTTCGAAGAGGAGAAACATCGGATAGGTCAAGCATGTCTTGGTACGATTAATGTCCTATTTAGAACAATACTCGTAGATATGGTTTGGTCGTAGTACTACAAACGAAAATATGATTAGTTAATAACTTTCGCAAATTCAAAACCAGAATTAACTATTCGCCTTTGGAATAGTGTAATTACTGAGATTATTATTCGCCACTGAAGGAACTATGCCAATCATGTTAGAAAAGCAATTGGAGAAGCATGGGATACTATGAAGGTGTGCAACGTTTCTAATATTGACCGAATAAGTACTAATGACGACGATTCATCAGACGTATTCGATTATAATTCTTCTAGTGGCTTAAGTATTTAGTTCTTGACTCTATTTGTAAAATAAAGTGTTTTTCAGACTGTACCTACAGCAATTAAGTTACGAAAATGTAAAAGTATAAAATTAAGGTTAAGGTTTAAATATTTGTTAAAATCAAAATAGTGAGTAAATTATTTTTTTATAGACAATCAGGTAAGTTCAATTGGAAGTGTGCATCTCCACTCTTCTACATACTTCATTGCAAGAAACCTTTGTAAATAAATTGACAATAATTAATTTGAAATTTGAAATGAGTGACAGATAAGAGCTTGTAAGTAGGACCTATACGATAAACTAAAAATGACTTAGTGATAACTAGCAGTAGTGCTAACTTAACGCCGATTTAGCGATGCGAATGTCATGTAAGTCAATTTCCTTCTCTCAACTATCTGCTATGTATAATTTAATATTAGACATACGTTTTTAACGCTATGTTTTGTTATTTCTGACGTCACAGAAAAAGGTAATGTGTAGCATTTACCACAGTCAATTATCAATTACCATGGCAACCACAGTAACAAAGCAAATTTTAAAATTAAATAGTAATATATGGAATTACATATTTAACTATTAAATTTAATTATCAGCTTCATAAAACTTGCAAAACGTATCTGTCGGAATTTACAGTGGACCGTGATAAAATTAAATAACACGCTTTATACATTTATTAAAACCAATAATCGCTACAATTTCGTATTTAAAATCAATTTTGAAAAATCAAATTGTTCCTTTTGCCTCTCTCTAATTGGGCAGAGGGATGAAAAATTTTGCTACTCTTCTATTGTTAGTGTAGTAATACAGCGTGATTAGTAATAACTAATAACTGACTTACAATCCAAAATTTTGACTGAAGTTTGCGAGACTGTAACTCTATGTCAAATGCAACGTTAGCAGGTTAGGTTTTGCTTCAGTCTGTGTCAAAACTGATGCAAACCTAACCTGCTAACCTCGAATTTGACATAGTATTACTCTATAAAACATGATTACAACAATATTGAGTGATTACAAACCGAGCCCGCCCGGAATGGTGGTAATAAAAAAAGTTTTCGGGAAGCTAGTTGAGAGGGCGTAGGTTATTTCGGAATTGTCCGTTACACCGGGCAAGAGCTCGATAACTTAAAAGGGGATGAAATGCTTGAGCATCATCACTTTTCTAATGATAATACTGAGCGATTTCTTCAAGGTGGAAAGAGAAAATCACCAGTAGGTATGTTGTTGATACTGCTGTAGCGACGTCCTTTCTTGCGTTGTCCAAGATAGAAATTCAATATATTAACGTCAAAATACCAAAATTATTATGTATAATGACCATAGCTGACTTAATTACTGAATCCTAAGTCCTACATGACGTCATGGTGCTTTTCAAACTGCTAAATATCCTCATTTGGTAATCTCAATGTAACTATTTACAGGATTATGAATTCGTGAAATGATAATGACTATTTTGCTATTATCTGAACGCTATAAGAGGTCTTTCAAACGTGCGTCACTTTAATTTTCTGCTGCCACACTATTTCACTTAGCGAAAGTAATAGACCTCTACATTAATATAAATTTTACACAGTACTTTTTTGAGATCCTTGCTGCGGCTTGTGTTCCTTGATGTCCCTTCCGAAATTGCGCTTGGACGTGTCGCCGCAGTGCTGCATAAGAATCCGGGGAGCAAGATAGAATGGAATGTGGCAAGCGAGGCCGCTGTAACTGTTGAAGAATCCGGGAGAAAAATCGATAGCACGGAATGGCAAGCGATGCTGCCGTGCAAAAACTTGGCTTACGTGTCTAGTCCTTTGTGCAGGAAAATCCGGGAGTGCCGCTAGACGATACGAAATTCCGGTACGCACCCTTATTATGTAACTTAAATCGATCGGTTCCATAAATTAAATCCTTCAGAGCGGATTGAAAAGATATCTCTGGGAATTAGAACCGTCGTGGTCAAAACACGTAAAGACACTCGGCACCAACTACACAACTTGCTTGGATGCGGCAACTGAAGGAATCCTCTCAGAAAACTATGCGAGGTTCTTTTAAAAAAATCTGAAAGCTGATTGTGGCGGGGAATAATGAGAAGTTTGCTACCATTCGTTGAAAATAGTTTAGGCGATTAATTCGAAGATCTCATTAGCTGAGGCCCTGTAGGGAAGATAGCGTGACTGATTTTTACGAGAAAGAATTTACTGCTGAACACTTGTTAGTTTTATGGCTCATATATATTGAAATGGTTTCGAAGAGTTTATTCTAATGGGACAATCTAATGATTATTAATTCACTTTTGCACCGACCCAAAAATTTGAGATGGACTGCTCTCTATAATTGTCTATTTATTACTTTAATTTAATTGTCTTTTATATAAGTTAGGGCAAATGTGTTCGAACTTTGCCTGTCATTAAATTACTAGGCTGGTTAAAATATGAAATGTACTGATTTTGTGCACAAAATAAATGGTTGTAAGCCCCTCTTTATATTTTATTCAACTGCAATTAATTAGAAAAACGTTAGAACGGACCATAGTAGCTTCAGCAAAACGTTAACACACATGCCTGAACACCATAAGGATAGGAAAGAGAGATTGCCCCTTAATTCGTATTTATGCTTTCGAAAATCTTTTGTTATTTCATGTTTATTATATTAAGAGGTGACACACGCTTGACAGCCTGGGAGGGGGGATGCTTAAACCGGTGGGTCTATCCACGGCTCGACCAAACAAGAAACTAACCTAAACCTTACTTAAAACTAAACCTAAACTAAACTGCGTTTAGTCAAATCGGATAAGAGCGTTTTACACTTGTGTACACGATACCTTACGTTTTACGTTTTATTAAGAAGGGATCAATAAATTTTGGTGCCAACTTGGAGGTAAAATATTTCGCGCATTCGACAATACGTATTTTTTCCGCCGCATGGTATCTCCAACATCGTATTTGGAATACTTTCCTCACACATCCTCATCACCTGTCCCATCCATCTTAATTGCCGCGTTTTATTACTTCTATTATGTCCGGTTCGGCATACAGTTCCCTTACTTCTCGATTGGTTCGTCTTTCTATACATCATCCACTTTCTTTCCCCCCGAAGATTTTTTGTAGTACTCTCCTTTCTCACACTGCTAGCCTCTTTTGGTTTGTTTTGATACATAACTTACATAAAAATTACTACAATTTTATTTTATGTTTTTCTTAAATATGGATAAATTTACATTTGGAGGTGTTCTAGCATGCTTTCTAACCTGAATGCATTGGGAAATCATAATCTCAATTGTAAATCTAATGTAAGCCGGGCTCGGTAGCCCAGTGGTTAAGCGTTCTAGTCACTGATCTAAGAGTCGAGAGTTCGATTCCCAGACCCGGTAAGGTATTTAAAAATTAAAAAATGCGGATGAAAATTTCTACAGAAAGCTATCATTCGGAACTGATGTAAAGCCGTCGATCTCGTTTTACTACTCGAAAAGATTCTATGTATGACTTTGACCATATGACTGCCGCAGTCGGTGTCTAAGGTACTTGGTACTTCGCATCCCTAAATCATGTCCATAGCAAACAAACAACAAACCTCATGTAAACACTGCAAAGTAATATTACACATCTAAATTAGGGAAATTGTTATGGCCAACCTTCATGCAAAAACGATGTGAACAGAGTATACTTAGACGTTAAATATGAGTATATTTATTACAAAAACTAGCTGTTCGCGCGAGGTTCGTTATTTGTGTATTAAATAATGACTAATCATTTTCCCATCCCATCCCATCATATCCCCGTCCCAGTTCCCATCCCTTTCTCCGTCCCCGTATCCGTACCGTCCCATCCCGTCTTGTCCGGTCCTGTCCGGTCCCGTCCGGTCCCGTCCCGTCCCTTCCCTTTGCATCCCATCTCTTCTCTTCTCTTTCCGTCCGGTCCCGCCCCGTCCCGTCTCGTCCCTTTCCGTCCCGTCTCTTCCTTTTCCGTCCAGTCCCGTCCCTTCCCGCCCCGTCCCGTCCCGTCCAGTCCCATTCCGTCCAGTACCGTCCCGTCCCGTCCCGTCCCTTCCCCTTCCATCCCACCCCTTAACTTTCCGTCTAGTCCCGTTCCGTCCCGCCCCGTCCCGTCTCGTCCCTTCCCGTCCCGTCCCGGCACTTCCCCTCCCGTGCAGTGTCGTCCCGTGCCGTCCCGTCCTCACCCCTTCCATCCCATCCATTTCCTTCCCTTTTTGCCCCGTCCCGTTCCGTCCCTTCCCTTCCCGTCCAGACCAGTCCCGTCCAGTCCAGTTCCGTCCTGTCCCGTCCCTTCCCTTATGTCATGTCCACCGTCTTGGACTTAAAAATAAATGCCATTTTTGCAATCAACGTCCAAAAAACCCAAATAACGACACCATATCGTATTTTAGGCTTATTTACCCCATTTCACCCTCTAAGGGGTTGATTTTTGGATAATCACAAAATACGTGTTGGTTATTTGTTTTTAGGAGTACTTCTACGAAGTTTCAAGTCGAAATGTCTATTTAATATTATTTCTCCATACAAAATTGGAACCTTCATTTTACCCCTTTAGGGGATGAATTTCGAAATATCCTTCCGTATACCTTGTATACATCATAAAGGGAACCTCTGTGCAAAAGTATTACCCGTAAATTGATGTATCTGACACTATTACGGCTGGTCAAAATACTCTTTCCACTGTACTTTATAGAACTAAGTACATTTGAACTACAATTAATTGAATTATTAGTTCATGTGACTGTAACACAGTCTAGTAAGCTATACGAATATGTAAAAATATATAATTTGAAACGAATGAATATGCAAAAATATGTATTTAAATTAAATTTATACATTAAATTGCGGTTTTTATACCTACAGCTTCCGTCAGCCATTTTTCGTAACCTATTCGTCAGTCTTTCCTCTAATTCTATTTTTTGCATTGCTGCTTTAATTGGGTCGTTCTACTGTAGTCTAGATCTAGGTCGTCCTCGCTTTTTTCGCTTGTTAGGTTTGCATTTCCAGCATTTTAAAGGTAGTCTATATAGTTTCCTCTAGCCTTCGCATATGTCCATATCACAGCAGTTTTCGATATTTAACTTTTTCAAACAATGTGGTATTTACTTCCATATCTTCTCTTATTTTTACTTCCCTCGTCTGAAAGACGAAGGAAGTATTGTAATCGCGAAAAAATCACCTTCCGAGATTTCTTCAGATCTTCACGTTTCAGGGTCCCTAGATGACGAAAAAGAAGTTTTCTCAATTCCGTCTGTCTGTCTGTCTCTCTGTCTGTCTGGCAGTCTTGGCAGTATAGCTCAAAAACTATTTGTCGGAGGAAGACGATATTTTGCATAGATATTATATATCTGCCTCGCATAAAACCGGTACAATTTCATACAACTATATACAGGGCGAGCACCTTAAAATATAAAATTTTGTTTATTTTTGGGTTAATTTTGAAATAGAAGGAAGTCGTAACTTGCACATAGGTCAGGCTTTACATTTGCCGAAAATAAGACTTAACCGATACAGGATAATGTCATAAAAAAGTAAAAACGTGTCAACAATAACAGCTTTCTGTTCAAGAGAGGCGCACGCCGGACTTATTTGAAAGAGGCTCGGTAGCGTAGTTGGCTTTATCGGTGCAGATATGACCTCTATGTAGGGGCGCTCTGCAGATGCGGAGGGTTCAAACCCCAGCAGGATACATTTTTTTATTTGAAAATGTATTTAATTTATTAGAAACGTGAATATATTTTTACTCCTAACTTAATTTGATTTTTAAAATTATTTAGCATCACAATGTCGACAAGGGAAGTTCTGGGTAAAGCCTTTTACAGATTTTTTGAATTGGAACTCAAAAAATGCATGCATATAATAAATACATTGATCTAGTAACAGTAGTTTTACATGTTTTTTAAACAAATTTAACATTTGCACTACATTTAAAATAGACTACAACAGGTTCAGAGGTCATGCCTTCGTTACATCTATGGTGTAAGAAAGTACGACGGGATGTCGCATAAACTAAAGGAAACGGGCTGCTTAAATACACATAACAGACGTTTGAACAATTCTGCTTGTATGTTTTACAAAATAGTAACAAATAGATGCCCAAAATACCTGTATAACAAAATTAGTTTTAGGTCTGATGTCCACAATATTAATATTCGTCGAAAAAGCTTATTATCCATTCCCAAACATAAATCGGAAAAATTTAAATCGTCATTCACATACCAAATTACTGCTGTTCTTAATAAATTAAAACCGGACTATAATGTCTTACAACATTTAAAAAACATTATAAGAAATCTTTACTAACCTCGCAGGTATAAGAAGCAACCCTGGTCTCTGTACTCACTGTCTAATTTTTAGTCTTTGTAAAATTACTTTGAACTTCATTATCACCCAACTTCACTTATTTTTATAATTTACATTTTGTTGGCCTGTATAATCAATATTATAATCAAGGTTAGGTGTAAGAACAGCTTTAATGAACCTCGCCTTGAGATTTCTTTTTTGTGTATGAAAAAAAAGAAAGACTATTATTATTATTATTATTATTTCATTGAGTTTGGCAGGTGATTATACAATTTAGTTGGCAGGAAGTAAGAACTATTTGCTCTGTTAGTCAGAGAGGGCTTAGGTATAATATAATCATTTAACCCCTTGTCAAAGGGAATATATATAATATGGATATGCAATGACCTTAAGCAACGGAGTTCAAATGGTGAAACAAATTTAACCATCCGTTATATTAAAGGAAGGCATATCATTGTTAAAACCGATCAAAAAAACTGAATGCTAATAACGTTACATGGAATAAATCTTATTCATAATTACTTATCTATTACCAAAATGTTCGTGGTATCAGAACCAAATTTTAGTCTTTATCATCAGCCGTTACTAGTCTTACAACTGATTTTGATATCTTATTACTAACTGAAACCTGGCTACATGTGGGAATTACTAACAAAGAATTATGATTAGAATAGTATATTATGATACTAATGTATAACTACGCCTTTAAAGCGCGTGCGACTAGTTTAAGAGCACGACGTAAAGCGGAGTGCTTTTAACTTCGCTAGTGCTTTAATGGTACTTATATACGTGTATCATACGCTTTCTTTTACGATTGCAACAGAAATATAAAAACTTAGTGCGGCGAAACTTTTTCCGTCACATTGTGTTAGATATTCTAGGTTATATTGATATTCAAATTTACGGCAGAGCGTGTTTTAATGTAATATTAAAACACACTACCATTGGCAACGTGCTAAAAGGACGGAATTCGGGCGCTAATATTAAGAGTGCTACAAACATCACTTTTAACACTAGAAACTGTGCAGAAAGTTGTCATTTTGACACGACCGTAGAAACAATAATTTGTATGAAGATTTACATAAGTAAGCATTATTAATTAAATGTAAATAAATGTAATGTGGATAAATATTTAATAAGTTTTTTACTCATCAGTAATATCCCAAGTGCGTTAAAATAGCTGACTAAATTTTGACGTTTTCCGTCAGAATGTTTTGCTAAGAAATATGTTAAGTGCACTCGGGATTTTCCGGCGAAAAATTTACGAGATATATTTCTTCAGAGCAAAACATTCTGACAGAAAATCGTCAAAATTTATTCAGGCTAGTTTACATGCACGCGGGATGTTCGGCGTGATCATTTCCTGAATAAATAGATAAAATTCAGTTGGTGGAGCACCTTTAATAAACATGTTGAAAATATGCACAAGCGATTAAATTTTGACATATTTAACCGCGGTAAAATTTTGACGTTTGAATTTTTGTCATTATTAGACTGACAGAAACCATACTGATTATGCATTATTATGAATATGAAGGAAATAATCAATTTTAATGTAATATGAGGATTTATAGAAATGTGTCTGTTGGACATTACCGGGAAGGTATACAACCGCATACTGGTTTGTTAAGGGTTAAGCACATATTTTATGTTATTGTGGTGAATAATTAGAGAGGTCTAACTGCATTAATGCTCTTTATGAAAGTTATACCCTTATCAAAAATAACACCTGCGTAAATCCGGTTTTCAATTAATCTATTTTAAACATTATTTCTTCGTAACATGGAGGGCAAAGTGGCAAACTCTCGGTAAGTATAGTATTTCTAAAGAAAGTACGTTATTATCGGAAATTTTACTCACATTTTGAAGTATGCTCATATAGTCCAGTCTGCAGGGACAAAAAAGGCCTTTGGTTGCTCAACAAAAGGTGGAGTAGAAACAGTTTTTATATATGTTCTTGAGGTCGGGTTCCTGATGAAAAATCCAAGTTTTAGACCTTGGAGGGGGGCAGCGCGAGCCGACATCTTGGATTAAAGTGCTAAAAACTGGTGTTTTCCAAATAGCTGCGCAACGGTTGATCCAACGTCAAAACAGTCCAATATAAAGTTAAAGAAGACAAGATTCTTA